>CAIGQQ010030319.1:341971-353095 GCA_903798035.1 Danio albolineatus | reverse complement strand
TAATAATAATAATAATAGCATTAATAATAATAATAATAATAATAATAATAATAATAATAATAGCATTATTATTAATAATAATAATAATAATAATAATAATAGCATTAATAATAACAAAAACATTATTATTAATAATAATAATAATAATAATAATAATAATAATAATAATAATAATAATAATAATAATAAAGTTGTTGTTATAATTTTAGTTGTTATTATTTTAATCATTATTATTATTATTATTATCATTATTATTATTATTGTTGTTGTCGTCGTCGTTGTTGTTATTATTATTAATAGCATTAATTAATAATAATAATAATAATAAAAATAATTATTTAATTATTTTTTTCTGAGACATCTATTTATCTTTTACTTTCCTCCTGCAACCTGCATTATTTATTGATCCCCCATGCCCTGCATAATCTAGAAGCATGCTATAGAACAAACTAAAACATGCACTTGCAGATGTATAATAGCATCTCTCCACACTCTCTTTGGTGCCTTCAAAACTCCAAGCGAGGGGGCCCATTTGTAAACAGTGTCACCCAGAGCTGGTTTGTAAATATCTCCACGCTTTTGGCGAAGAGGGATTGCTGGAACAAACGATGAACTCCAGAGGCAAAATGAGGATAATGATGAGGGGCGAGTGTGTTCAATAGAAGGTCAGAAAGTGCAGGGCCCGGGGCCACGGCAGCGTTAAAGAGACAGGATGAGAGAAAGCACTTGACATTTATACAGCCCGTCATAAAGCAACAGACTGACAGCTATACTCTAACAATCCAAATGGCCTCACGTGCTTAAAGCTGCAGCTGGGATGTTGTTTGGCAGGAAGCTTGCTGGCTCTTTAATTTCTGTCAGATTGCTCTTGAAGGTTTTCTGGAGTCGACCTGTCTGCGATAGAGCAGCAGATAAATGTGCAGAGCCCGGGCGGGTTTTTGATCTGCATAAAGACTTTAACCTCTATTTCCTCTCGGCTGAGGGTTTGGAGGAAAGGGGAGGGGGGGTTAGTCTTGCTTATCAAATATTTTTCAACTTAAATGGCGGATTTATTAAACAAATAGCTTTTTGGTCGACTCTGAACCCCTGGTGATTGAAATATGCCGTTGTGTCAACAGCCCGCGCTTAAGATCACTGAATAAATACGAGTCGGAAATGAACACGGATCTGGAGGATTCGCGCTCCCAGCCCCCTGTTTGACATTTCCGTCCACAGGCCATCCTTCATGGACATTGTTATAACCGTGCGTTTGCTCTGTGTGCACGTGTTTGCCATTAAACAGCCTGCTTTGCGAAATGCATGGCGTAGAATATACGAATACATATTATTGTGGTGATATAATAGTTTAGAGTGACATATATTTTATTTATAACGAAAAATTCAATATGTGCGTTTTAGTTACTTTCAGTTTGTTGGATGAACTCATTATAGTTTCGTTAATCAAGTGTCTAATAAATGTAGTCAAATATATTGAGAAATTATCATGCATGCATATGAGATTAATCGTTTTATTTTACATATACAATTACATATAGTTTGTATAAGTTCACGTTATGTTTAGATTTTATTTATCTTTTTATTTATAACATTGCAAACACTGGTTGTTTGATTTCTGCTGGATTTTGAACGTGTTATTATTTTTCATGTTAATTTGTTTTTATCAATGGATAGCCATTATGGAAGCACTGAATAGTTTAAGGACCGATTCCCACTATTAACTCCACTCAAAACATATATATTTGCTGCTTGTTCAAACTACTTGTGTAAAATGAGCTGAACCGACAAAACTCTTGAGATTTTTGAATTCAACTTAATTCTTAATGTTCAATCTACTTACATGTCTTAATCGATTTGTGTTGAGACAACATGAATGAATTGTGTGGAACGCTGCATTTTTACAGTGTTGCCTATAAATAATATTCATTAAGCATAATCTTATTACTATCTTAAAAATTATTAATACGCTGCAAATTGGTAGTTTATTGAGCTAAAAGTCCTGGTGAGAATTGTAGCTTGAAGTGAAATATGGCGGAAATTATATTAATATCTATACTGTAAAAAAAATATGTGACAAATTAGCCATGACAGCATATGTTTTTAGGTCATTGTAACTTATTAAACTTAGTTAATCATGTTCTAACTTAATTTTATAAGTTACTCAGGCTATTTTAAGTCAGTTAAACATAAGTTCAGTGAACTCATAAGGTTAATTTGATTCAGCTTAAAAATGTAATGCATCCAGGATTTTTTACAGTGTACTTTTGTAAAATGAGCTGAAACAACACGCGATTCTTGAGATTTTTTTAATTCAACTTAATTTTTTAATGTTCAATCCACTTACATTTGTTAAGTTAACTTAATCGATTTGTGTTGAGACAACATTAATTAATTATGTGGTACTGCATTTATTACAATGTTATACTTAAGATATTGGCTTTTATTATAAAGTATTATCTTATTTTATCTCCAATCATACCCAACACAACCTTAATAACTATTCATAAGCGGTTAATTAGTAGTTAATTGAGCTAAAAGTCTTAAACTGTATACATTAATGTAAAGTGTGGCCAATTCGATAACACTTTAGTTTAAACAACAATTCACACCATTTACTATTGGTTTAAAACCTGCCTATAATTAAGATATTAACTGTTTATGAGCACTTATAAAGTATGATCTTACATCCCTAATTCAACCCTACTAGTAACTTACTAATTATTAATTAGCTGATTCTAATACCCAAACCCAACTACTATCTTAATAAACATTAAAAAGCAGCACATTAGTAGTTTACTGAGCTAAAAGTCTTAGTGAGAAGTGTACTTTGAAGTAAAATGTGACCGAAATTATATTAACATCTACATTCTCACACAGCTCTATATGATTTGATGCATTTAACATGTCGCGCGTCTTTAACTTTCCCCCAATTGCTCTTGTTTTTCCATTTTCTGCTTCCTCACATCCATTCAGAGAGTGTTTCTTTTTGGGCTTTAAATGGGTTAGCCGGTGTTCTTGTTGTTGCTGTTTGTAGCAGCTGAACTTTGAGGGTGGGATGCTGTTGAGTTGTGTTGATGAAGTATCTCTTGATTAATAGATCCATGAGGCAAACCGGCTGACATATGGCTCATGAAGCAGCTGGGATCTGTACCTGCGGCATCCCCTCCGGCCATTAACATATTAGAGGCTTTAGTGCAGGCAGAAAGACAGCAGCACCCTAGAGCTGTTTGATATAGACTCTCAATAATGCATTACTCTTCAATCTGCGAGGGAGCTGTTCGTGGTGCTGAAATATGGCGCTGCGATTTTCGGTGGCAACAAACGCAGACGAAATCTAGTTTTGGGGAAGTTTTAATTTGAGCATAAAAGGATTTGCGATTTTTAACTAGTTTATTACATTTTTAAATTACGTATATAGGCCTACTTCTTTAAAAATATATGAAAATAATCCGATAGATTAAGTCTCTAAACCGAACCGTTTCTAGATGATCTTACTAAAATTAATTTAGTTTTTCTTTCAATTAAATGTTACATGCTGATGCCGCATTTTTATTATTTTGTTTGACTTAATTAGTTAATTAAAAAGAATTAAAAACTAAATATTAAAGAAAATGTTAATTTAGAATCTTGCTATAATTTTTTTTCAGGATATTTTATTTTGTGAGACGAAAGATTCGATTTCAAACCTCAGCACAAAGTCGCAAGTAGCAATAAATCCACGAAATATAGTTTATTAATAATGTTCGTTTGGAGAAATTGTTTATATAAATAAAGAAGAAAATATAGCATCTAAAAAATCTCAAGTTTGTAATGTCGGAAGCCACAAACTGCACGACTGTGCGTATAAACTAAATGCGAAAATGACAGATTTCTCTTTCTTAATAAGCTGTCGCTCCAAGAGAGCGTTCAGCTGTAAAACGAGCCAAATCATACCAGTCATTCTTTTCCCAAAGAAAATGTCCATATACTCACTGCGTTCTTGTCTTCGTTGCCAAAAGCCAAACAGGAGCAATAAATGTTTCTTTCTCCAGCAGCACTGCAGCTGCGACCTGCTTTCATCAAGTGCTTCCCTGAAAAACCCCGATAGCTGTCTGAAAATATTGCATTTTATATCAGCAAAGCGCGATTAATATTGCATCACCTACATATAACATATCTTTTTTAAAGGCAGCAAAATGTAAAGCTCCCCTCCCCTTCTCCCTGAATTTCACTTCAATATTACAGCGGGAAAGATCCGCACTGTCATTTTTTTTAATGAATAAACAAACTTCTGAAATTAGACGCGTTTCTTTGGTCGTAGTGAGTGTGAGAGTGTGTGTGAGTGTGTGTGTGGAGACGGCCTGGTCTCAGGCTTCATTAAATGTTTATTCTCAGTTCGAGGATAAAAACCCCCGTGCTCTGTCCCTCAACCTTCGGCTCGGTTTTGAGGAGACAATACGAGATATTATGAGCAGAAACCGACTCACTGAATTACATTCAGCTCATGTTAGCTCATTTAGCAGGCCAAAAATTCCATTTGTTTGACACACTAACATCCCATTAGGGCGCAGATAACAATTACCGCGCTTTTTAATTAGTGTCTTGTTGTATTCCGTTTATTAATTTTCCAAACCACAGAGCATGAATTATTTAATAAACCGTAGTACGGGTATTTAAATGTAATGCTCACGTAGAGTCACGGCCGAAATGGTGCGACATTTCTTTAAAGGTGTTGCTAAACATCATTTTGTTATTGCGTGTGTTAGTGTTTTCGTCCTAGTTCGTCTTAGTTTTGATATTTAACAATTTACTCTTACATTTATTGTGAAATTTAATGCGTTTCTTCTTGGACGAGGTAAAAAAAAAATACAGGTTTTCATAGCTCTAACGGAATTCTCAGTCTAGACTGAGAAATTCAGATCATGGAAATAAAATGTATAAATAATGCATGTTTCTGGGGGTAATGACTGGATATCAAAGGTTTACGCTGATAAGCCAATCAAACCACTATAAAAGAAAGAAAGAAAGAAAGAAAGAAAGAAAGAAAGAAAGAAAGAAAGGGGAAATGTTATTGGTTCGATTTCTTTCATTTTTTAAATGGAGATACTATTTTGTTATTTATCCGCCATTGAATGTTAAGATAATTATGATTTTACATTTATGCAATAGGCATATGGGTCAAATTTTGAACCCTAATGGTATGATATATGAATGTATTTGTGTATGTAATTAAACAAATTAACATGTATTAGTATTCTGATCATTTTGAATAACAAACAATAATCATTTCCCAATATCGAATTAATGAAATTAAATATGTTTGAGGCTGAAACTGTGTCTGTTTGATTGTCTGTGCTGTACAGAATAAGATTCTCATCCAGTACACTCCAACTTTGATTTTTTTATTATGTTTTTTCCATCGTTTATTTAGAAGATCGCCGGGACTCGTGCCCCTGCAGCTGGATTTGGCTTACAGAATGGAGAAAAGTTTGGATGATAAGATGGGAAGACAGCAGACTGTTGGACAGGTGCACAGGTATGACAGAGTGAGACGTCTCGTGATGCGCACGTGGCCGCTGTTTGTAAACATACTTGTGCACAAAATAAAATCATTACAACTCTTTTTTTTTTTTTTTCAGAACAATTAACACGACAAACAACGTTGTGTCTTTATGTGAAAACAGGCAATAAACAGTGACTTACACCATCCACAAAGGTCTACCAGTAGATACTCTATGTAGTGCTTGGTATTATTTTTTTCTTTCAATGCATAGAATGTTTGCACTGCAAACCAAATGATACAAACCAACAAAATAATAAATTTCAGGACAATTTCCTTTAGACTGTAAGTATAATCATCTTTATCATGCGTGTTAACTAATATCCGCAGAGGAAGAATTCTGATTTGCCAAAATAACAATAGGAAAAATCTGAATAAATAGAAAATAAAAAATTGGGAGTTGAGTTTTGCACGGTGATCAAGTGTCATTTGTACGTATATTTATATTTATATACAAAAGCATATGAATATATCTAACCAATCTAAATAACAGTAGATTTCAGTGCAATTTCAACAAATACGAGCGGTGGTTGCCACCTTTATTATTTAAAAGGGACTCTGTATACTTTCCTTCGTTTTCATGAACTATTCGGTTGTGTATTTGTCAGAGCAGACCTTTGAAACACTGAATGATAACATTAGTTGATCAGCAAGACTGTGAAAGGGATCCGCTTTCAACACATTTAATAATCAAAAATATAGCAGTTCCCTGTTACGAATGAATAAGTACACAAATATAACGCTGAATGTAAATAAATAAATAATTAAATAAATAAATAAGAATAGAATTAAACTATGAGGTAATCCATCAATGGCTATTTCTCGTCATTCATCGGGACGAAACAGAAAGCAGGTCGTATCTAAGAGTTGAACCGCAGAAAAAAGTAGTTCATCTGGATTACCTGTTATTTGCATACTTGACATTCACCAGTACAGTGAAAAGAAACATGAGTTGTGAAAACAAAACGGTACTAATCATGAGCACACGCGTTTGAGCCAAAGCGATGTTCCTTGGTCCCCAAAAGTCTTAATTTTTCTTTTAGTTTTTGTTTGTTTTCTAGAAGTAGTCCATCAGTGAGCCGCGGAAAATTTCAACCTCTTCTGTTTTTGTCTTTGGTTGCAAAACCATACTCGCACCACGTTCTTTTTGAGGTCCAATTTCTCAGCTATCGCCGCGATTTTCTCCGAGGACGGCCGAGGCTGCACCGCGAAATACGCCTCCAGAGATCGTTTCTCCGGGGCCGCTATGGAGGTCCGCTTGCGCTTCTTCTCGCTGCCGTTGAAAATGTCGGGTTTACTCATTTTCTCGCGCTGGGCGCCCTCGGCCTCCTCCAGCCAAGCCTGGAGGATGGGTTTGAGGGCGATCATGTTGTTGTGCGACAGAGTTAGCGACTCGAAGCGACAAATGGTACTTTGGCTCAGCGAGCCCACGCCTGGGATCTTCAGGTTGGCCAGCGCGCCCCCCACGTCCGCCTGAGTCACCCCGAGTTTGATCCTCCGCTGTTTGAAGCGCTCCGCGAACGCCTCCAGCTCCCTCGGGTCCGTGTCCGAGTCGTTAATTGAGGGCAGTCCGTTGTTGAGGAGTCCCGGCGCGCCTTGGTGCGCACCGCCGTGGTGGCCCGGCAAGAGCCCGTGGTGAGAGAGCGGCGAGTTCATGTTCATAGCAGCCTGGTGGGACAGGTGGGTGAGCCCGTGCATGTGCGAGTGCGGATGGGCCGACGTGGAGATCAAGCCCCCGCCGCCGCCGCCCCCGCCGCCGCCGCCGGCCCCTTCGTGCGCGCTGGGCATGAGCGCGAGCGACGGCGAGGTGATATGCTCCATGAGGTCGGCCGGCTCCAGGTTTTGGTGGTGGTGGTGGTGATGGTGGTGGTGGTGGTGGGCGAGTGGCACGGTGGAGTTGGACGAGCATGGCACGGTGTTCATCGTGTGGTACGTGGCGTCGGGCTTGAACGGGTGACTCTTACCCTGGGACACCGCGATGTCCACGGCCGCCAGAGCTTCGGCGCGGGCCAGGAGTGTCTCATCCAGACTGGCGAAGATGTTGCTCTGCAGCTGCGCTCGGGAAGGGAAGGGAGAGAGTGGGAAGAAACAGAAAGAAACAGAAAGAAAGAAGAGGAGATGTCAGCTGGGGAATAGTGTCAACACATAACACAGAGAATATTCCTTTTAAGAGGCTTCCAGTCATAAAAATTAATACAAAAAAAGGCTGAAGCCTGAGCCTTCAGTGAGCATGCCTTCAGAAAAGATCACAGGCGCGCGGGTGATTGCTGTGGAATACATGAAAAAAACATTAAGGCGGTATATGCGCCTCCAGCGCTCCTCCTCGCGCGCGCAGGAGAACGCGGGGAGAGAAGCAGAAGTTTGGAGCTCGTTTTTACCTGTGGAGTTTGCAGACAGGCTCTCCTGATCGCCTCCGAGCTCGAGTGCAGAGTTGTGTACTTGTGCTCAGGTAAGCTGGGGTGCATGGCGAAATGAGGCTGTTTGCTGTTCATGGACATCATGATTGCGCGTGGTCCGGCTCAGATAAAGTGCACAAAAAAAGCAAAGCGAGGGTCCAGGACAGGTCCTCCGTCCCGCCCGCCTCCTCTTCTGGCGGCAGCAGCAGCAGGAGCAGCAGTCAGGCGGATGCGGTAGCGCTCGGCTGCTGATGGAACAGAGGAGATGCCCGCAGTGTGTGTATGTGTGTGTGTGTGTCTCTGTTTGGCTCTGCTGTGTGTGGATGAGGAGCGCTCTTACACCTGAGTCCCTCACATCTCGTCCGGCAGCCTCGCCTATTCTCGCGAGACGAGCGCGATTGACTCTCTTCTCCTCCTCTCATCTCTGCTCATCGCGCCTCTTCTCGTCTCATGTCCTTCTCGAACTGTAAATCGGCCTAACGACAGAGAGGGGGGCTTCCGTACCTGTGGATTCTGCACGCATGCGCGCTGCCTGCGCCGATTTGGAATATTATGAAGCGGTATCAGCTTACATTCGATATGCTAATTAGGGCTTTGTGTTATGAACATTCATAATTAAATCAAGCACGAAAACACACAAGATAATCGAACACTTATTTGGCATAACTGTTTATTTTCTTAACGTTTAAAATAAGCATAAGTAAATGTTTATTATTATACGAGTTAAATAAAAACGTAAACAAATAAAACGAATAAATATCTCAATGAAATTGTTTAATTTTACTACAGAACATTTCAATGAGGTCCTTTCATTGGCCCGTGGACATTTCCTGCTTGTTATTAAACAATTTCATAACTGTAACAAGAGGCAAATGAATCATAACTTAATGATAAGATAGCTATCATAACTTTTTTTATACACTCTAATCATTATTTTTTTCTACCCAAATGTTGGGTTGAGGCATTTGGGTAATTTTTGGGGGTTATTTTCAGAGTCTTTGGTAGTGCTATGTAACCCAAACTTGGGATATTTTCTGGGTAATAATTGCTAAGACTTGAATCAATGCAACCTTAGCACCACACAGACACATTAACCCAGCTCCTTGGGTCAAATCAACTCCCAGCAGGGGCTGACTGCAATGTCAGATGTGCAATGCCACACACACACACACACACACGCACGCACGCACGCACGCACGCACGCACGCGCACACACACACATATAATTTTTATAAATGTATACAAGCAACCCATAAATATTAAACTAATTGTTTTGAATGCAGTTCATAATTTGTATGTAGTTTTGTATGATCTCTGAGGTAAAGTGTATTTACAGTGTAATGTGCTGAATAAAATGTAGTGGAACAAACATAAAAACTAATACAATATTGATCTGTTTTTTTATGTGGTTAATGATTTTAAAACAAGGCTAAAAATTACATTTAAAAAATATAACCTCTTAATTAAGTCAAATTAACCCATTATTTAAGTAAAAATAACCAATTATTGGGTAGAAAAAACAACAACCCCTTTTTGGGGTTAAAAATAATAACCCAATTACTAGAGTTAATTTAACCCCTGATGTGTTCTGTCCTATATTTACCCAGCAATAGGGTTAAAAACAACCCAATTTGGGTAGTTTTTAAACACTGTGTTATTTAGAGTGAACGTGGTTCTTTTTTGTAAACTATAGAAATTAAAAATGTAAAACAGGAAATACGTTGGGACCATTGTCTTTGTGTACACCTTGTGTGTACAGCTTATTATTCATGCATTTGTTTATAAATCATCAGCCTAAATTACATAATCTAATCATTTCATAATTCTATTCAGTTGTAAATGTGACTGACTTCATGATATATTCAAAAATATTAGCAAACCCGAATATTCAATTCCAGCTAATAATTATTCATGTGCTAGCTGCAGCGTTTATTTATTAAGTGGCTCGCATCACACAAGCACAATGGAAACACGAGGAAAAAAACTAATGAATCCAAATATAATATAAACACGTAACGATAATATTTTTAAACATTTCTGAAATATATTCATACATTTTCCAATTTAAAAAAATTGACATAAAATGTACCCAATGCGTATTTACAGTCGTGTTTGGATGTTTTAATTTCGCCAGTTAACGCCAGTCACGGTGGCATTGCTTTGACTGATTACGCAACTTTAACTATCATGTATATTTCACTAAACTCTAATCACTGCATGAATTTTTAATCGCCGAACGCTTCTAGTTGGAGCTAATGAAGTGTTAATTCACTAGCATTAATTAATTCTTTAAAAGACTGCGAAAGAGCAAATGGGTTTGTTTAGTATTCCAGTGATGACAGCGGAATAATCCACCCCTCAGAAACAGAATGCGCGCACTATTATTAAAATGATGACGGTGTAATAACAGTAACTCATACAACAAACTGCTTTAAATGTGAAAATGAAACTCGTAACAATTGAAGATTTTATTGAATCAGTTTTTATTTAGAAAAAAAAATCCAGGTAAAAAAAACATCTGAAAAATTATAAATGACAATATGGCATTTAAAGGGATAGTTCACCCGAAAATTTTAATTCTGCCACCATCTACCCACCATTCACTTGTTAAACATGTCTAAGTTTGATTCGTCTGTTGAACACAAAAGGTGTTTTGAAAATACTTGTCATTGACTTCCATAATCATTTTATTTCCTATTTTCAAGGTGGATGGATGCCTGCAACCAGCATTCTTCAAAATATCTTCTTTTGTGTACAATAAAGATTAGGGAGAATAAATGTTTTCAGGTGAACTATCCTTTTTAATGTCTTCACAGCTCAAATCTGAGACAGTCGTGTTTATTCAGATAATTCTGAACTACACCACAAATTTCCATAGAAAAAAACTGTTTAATGTCAAGTGAAAAATGTAATGTTGTTAAAACATGTTATGCTGTTTCATAGACATGGTTTTTATAACATACCATCATCCAGCATACACTGCTGTCATAATTATGTGCGATGCATATTCATAATAAAAGCCCTGAGGGAAAAGAAAAGCTGTTAAAGGGATAGTTCACCCAAAATACTGACTATTTACTTACTCTCAAGTGGTTTTAAACCTTTATGATTTTATTTCTTTCATTTAACACAAAAGAATATCTTTTGAAGAACGCTGAGAACCTGTAACCATTGACTTCAATAGTAAAAAAA
>CAIGQQ010030319.1:301899-321971 GCA_903798035.1 Danio albolineatus | reverse complement strand
TATATATATATATATAATTTCCTAAAATCTTAATGTTGATTGAACAATTTAATATACTTTTAAAATAAATTTTAGATATCTTTAAACCTGCAATTTATTGATTATATTATATTATTGTCACAATCACCAGCGATCTAAACACCATTGGTATATGTGTTGACCATTGCTTGCCTGATCATCTCTAATGCGTCATCTCTTTCAGCGTCACATTCTTGTTACAATTATATTATATTATATTATATTATATTATATTATATTATATTATATTATATTATATTATATTATTATATCATATCATATCATATCATATCATATTATATTATATTATATTATCAATTAATTATATTTTTATTCATAAATAATAAAATAAAATAAAATAAAATTGATTAACTGATATTTATTAATATTTACACTTTAACAAAATCCGCATTTCTTCCTATAACATTATAATTTAACTATAGGCAAAAATGTGATTTAAAAGTAACCCCAAAAAAAAGATCAGTCCCACCATTATACGAGCTGAGTATGCATTTTCCTACACATAAATTGTAACCTAAAATCTTTAAATTGATAAAAAATAATAATAATAAAACTAAAGTTAATGCACATGCAATGCAAAATCCAAATGAAAAAAGCTTTCTAATTATATCCATCACGCACGTCCTCCACATGCACATGCGAAACACGCTTCTTGTAATCAAACACACTCTCAGCATAAGGCCTTATTAATTATTAGTGTCCACTTGACTTCATATTGTGCAGCCGGTGGCCTGGTCAAAGATTATAATTACCACTTTGCTGTTTGTATCGTATTCATCCCCTCTTGTCTGTAGTACTGTATTACTCTCCGCTTTCTCTCTCTCTCCCTCTCTCTCCGTACACAAGACCAAAAGTGCAGGCACATCATTTATTGATAAGACAAAAAGAATGTAATGAAATTATCAATGTTCTTGAATTAATTATGAACATGATTAAGAAAGCTAAAATCTCAGGAGCCGGGATCTCATTACCCATTCAGTCTCAGGGATTGCTTTCATTCAGGGAGAGGCAAAAGCAGCCGTCCGGTCGGCCCGGCTCAAGCAGTCCTCTCTCCTCCTGTGTGGAGCTCCGCTTTTTCCCTTCTCGTCCCTGATTTATTCCCTACCGCTCGCCTGAGTCCTGTTGGAGACCCGCGCTTGTTCGCCTGTGATCCCGCAGAGAGGTCTTGACCTTCCCTGCAAACTGCAGATCCTCACTGGAGGTAAGAGACACGCTGATTTACTGGAGAGCAGACACTAGTTTGGATTCTTGTTAATATCGAATGCTAACTGTACTGTAGATAGTTATTACAGTTATATACACTGTTGTGGAAACTTTTGCATTCATGTGTATTGGAGGTTATGCTTCATCTGCATTTCTTTGCATTTGACATGAGTTTGTGGCATCTTGAAAAAATGTATGAATATTTGTTTACCTAAAAAACATGTAAAACATATGCTGGATAAGTTGGCGGTTCATTCCGCTGTGGCGATCACTGATGAATAAAGGGACTAAGCTGAAGGAAAATGAATGAATGATTTCTTTGAAGTCTGTGATTTTCTCATAAATAAGTTTGTAGCATGTTGAAAAATCGAGGTCTTTTTGGTTCGACGTTGGCTTAAACTGTGGATAATTGTTACTCTGTTATAGAACGTTTTGCATTCATGTCTTTGTATTGGAGGTTTTGCTTCATCTACATTCTTTGAAAGCTCTGAGTTTCTCAAACTATGAGTTTGTAGCATCTCCAAAATTGAGGAATTATTTGATTCGATGTTGGCTTTAACTGTGCATGATTGTTACTCTTATACACTGTTATAGAAACTTTTCCATCCACGTGTTTGTATTAGAGGTTCTGCTCAATCTGCATTTCTTTGGTGACTATCAGTTTGTAGCATCTCCATGAATTGAGGAATTATTTGATTTGATGTTGGCTTAAACTGTGGATGACTGTTACTCTTATACACTGAAACTTTTCCATCCATCTGTTTGTATTGGAGGTTTTGCGTCACCTACGATTTTTTTGTTTGTTTGTTTTTTTGAAGACTTTGAGTTTGTCAAACTATGAGTTTGTGGCATCTTGAGAAAATTTATGATTTTTTTTTTACCTAAAAAACATGTAAAACTTATGCTGGATAAGTTGGCAGTTCATTCCGCTGTGGCGACCCCTGATGAATAAATGGACTAAGCTGAAGGAAAATGAACGAATGAATGATTTCTTTGAAATCTGTGAGTTTCTAATAAATGAGTTTGTAGCATGGCAAAAAATCGAGGACTTTTTGGTTCAATGTTGGCTTAAACTGTGGATAATTGTCACTCTTATACACTGAAACTATTCCATCCATGTGTTTGTATTGGAGGTTTTGTGTCACCTAAATTTTTTTAAAGACTTTGAGTTTTTCAAACTATGAGTTTGTGGCATCTTGAGAAAATTGATGAATTTTTGTTTACCTAAAAACATGTAAAACATATGCTGGATAAGTTGTCGGTTCATTCCGCTGTGGTGACCACTGATGAATAAAGGGAATGTTGAAAAATCGACTCTTTGGTTCGATATTGGCTTAAACTGTAGATAATTGTTACTCTTATACACTGTCATAGAAAATTTTCCATTCATGTGTTTGTATTGGAGGTTTTGCTTCATCTACATTCTTTGAAAGCTCTGAGTTTGCAGCATCTCCAAAAATTGAGGAATTATTTGGTTCGATGTTGGCTTAAACTGTGGATTATTGTCACTCTTATACACTGTTATGGAAACTTTTCCATCCATGTGTTTGTATTGGAGGTTTTGCGTCACCTACGATTTTTTTGAAGACTTTGAGTTTCTCAAACTGTGAGTTTGTGGCATCTTGAGAAAACTGATGAATTTTTGTTTACCTAATGTAATTACAAAACATGTAATATGCTGGATAAGTTGGCGGTTCATTCCGCTGTGGCGACCCTTGATGAATAAAGAGACTAAGCTGAAGGAAAATAAATGAATGAATGATTTCTTTGAAGTCTATGAGTTTTTCAAACTATGAGTTTGTTGCATCTTGAAAAAATTGATGAAGTTTTGTTTACCTAAAAAACATGTAAAACATATGCTGGATAAGTTGGCGGTTCATTCCGCTGTGGCGATCACTGATGAACAAAGGGACTAAGCTGAAGGAAAATGAATGAATAAATGATTTCTTTGAAATCTGTGAGTTTCTCATAAATGAGTTTGTAGCATGTTGAAAAATCGAGGACTTTTTGGTTCTATGTTGGCTTAAACTGTGGATAATTGTTACTCTTATACACTGTTATAGAACGTTTTCATTCATGTGTTTGTATTGGAGGTTTTGCGTCACCTACATTTTTGAAAGCTCTGAGTTTCTCAAACTACGAGTTTGCAGCATCTCCATAAATTGAGCAATCTTTGTTTTGATGTTGGCGTAAACTGTGGATAATTGTCACTCTTATACACTGAAACTTTTCTGTCCATGTGTTGTGTTGGAGGTTTTGTGTCACCTACATTTTTTTGAAGACTTTGAGTTTCTAAAACTATGAATTTGCGGCATCTCTAAAAATTGAGGAATCTTTGGTTCAATGTTGACTGTAGAAAATTGTCTACTGTAGCTGTAGAAAATCATTACTTTTATACACTGAAACTGTAACGTTAAGCGGTGGTGTGACGGAGACAACGGGGCAAGGATCCAAGTGCAGATTTTTTAATAAAAACAGTATAGCAAATCTCACAGGGCAAATCCAAAAATTGAAGTCTAGGCAGGCATGAGATCACAAGGCAGGCGGCAGGCACGGATAATCAAAATACAAGGCTAAGGTTTAAACACAGACAAACAGGCACAAAGAAAACACGTTGTACCGTCACAAACAGTTGACAATATTGCTACGAGGACTGTGAGTGTGTGTGCTGCTTATGTAGTGAGTGTAATCAGTCATGACGGTCCTCTGGTTGTGTGTATGCAATCAGTTGTGATATGGAGCAGGAGTGTGTGTGTGTGCTGCATGACTGGCGTTGTAGTTCAAAACATGGCCGATCTGTAGTTCCCGGAAGTGTGAACCAGCGATCTCTGACAGAGGAGAGATTGCTGGTGATCGTGACAGAAACCTTTCCATCCATGTGTTTGTATTGAATGTTTTGCTTCATTTGCATTTCTCTAAAGACTTTTGAGTTTCTTAAACTATGGGTTTGTAGAATGTGAGAAAGGTCAAGAACTTTTTGTTTTTATGTTGACTTAAAGTGGTGTAGTTCAGAAATCCTGCAAGTTTTCTGTTAATATTGAATGCTAAGTGTTAATAACAACTGTTCTGCGTTGTTGAGGAAAACTTTCCCATGAGCTTGCAGCTTCTCGAAAATATGGACATTTTCACTTGTATTTTTCATTTCATTTGTTGACAAATCTCTTGATTGGATTCAAGATTCACTTCATTAGACTGAATTGTAACAATTAAGGCCACAGACTGTTCGAGGCCAAAATATCAAAAAGCATGAGTGCTTTGATGTGATTTTTCTTTATTTTTTGTGAGTTGTAATCTGAACGGTGTGTGTAAATATTCTTACCAAATGGATTTATGAGAAAGCTTTCAATTTTAATTTGACTGATAATTTAATTTGACTGGTTTGACTGATAAATATGAATTTGTAGCTAAATTGTTAGCTGAGCCAAACAGAATTTCCCATTGTTTAAAACCTTGCTACAACATACCACTAACGCTAGACACTGTTCATGTCATACATCAATTTTAACAAATTAAAAATACTTACACGTTGTGGCTCACAATATACAGCTTCTGCTTGTTGAAGTTGCTCCTTTGAGGAGTTTTCAGGCGAATCCAGCACTGAACTGGGAGAGATTCTGGAAGCTGACCTTTATCAAATGCTAGCTTTATATTCTTTATAATTCTCTGGAACATATATTAAAATTAAACTGCAAGCGCTTCTCTCTTTGTGTCGTGTACTTTGGAAGCCCAAATACAAAAACAGAATGAGCTCTGTGGAAATAGCAGCATTTGGACGCCATTTTAGCTTTCTCTGCTGTAACATCACAGCGCCTCTGGCCACGCCTTACAATCTGACTTGCCTGGATGTATTTTTCTGTAGTCCCCAAAGTTTGTTCGCTGTAGTCTTTGCTAAGCTAACTCTATAAAAGCCAATGTCTCCCTTAGCATTGAACTTTGAGTGTCTTACATTCAGTGATGTTGTTTATGTTCACACAGCTACGTTACACGTCAACTAAATTTTACAATATTAATCATTTTACAATGTTAATCACCCCTTTAAATGTAAAAAAAAATTGGTAAATAGTTACATTTATTGAATATTAAGTTATTACTTATTGGATGTAGTTTTAAATTAAATTATTACTCCAATCATTATTGCTTTCATTACTATTACCTTCAGTAATAATGATATTAATAATAATATTGATAATAATAACAATAATTTATTAATATTAGAGTGATATTCGTTTAAAGTTAACATACAAAAGAACATTCCTAGATTTTTGGAGATGCTACAAACCCAAAGCATTTTTGTCTTTCCTAATTTTGAAGAAATGAAGCAAAAACACAACACTGCATAATGCAAATAACAAATAACAAGTACAAATTTATTTAGTAGTAGTCGAAATAATAATAATAATAATAATAATAATAATAATAATAATAATAATATACATGCATACATATATACATCCAGTTTATGGAGTGATTTCTTACAATCCTTCCATATAACAAAAGATCATGCTTTTATCACACAGGTGAGTGGGTTTCACAAACCACCTGTAGAAACACTCTTCTCTGTGTATGCACCAGACGCTCGCCTCTTCAATTGTAAGTCGCTTTGGACAAAAGAGTCTGTTAAACGACTAACTGTAAATGTAAAACAATACAGCGTTTATTAATCATAATCCAACATTTACATTATTAAAACTCAATGAACAATTAACAACTTTATTTTCATTGAATAACATTAACTAAGGGCGCCACGGTGGCGTAGTGAGTAGCACGTTCGCCTCACAGCAAGAAGGTCGCTGGTTCGATCCCCGGCTTGGCCAGTTGGCATTTCTGTGTGGAGTTTGCATGTTCTCCCCGTGGTTGCGTGGGTTTCCTCCGGGTGCTCCGGTTTCCCCCACAGTCCAAAGACATGCGGTACAGGTGAATTGGGTAAGCTAAATTGTCCATAGTGTATGTGTGTGAATGAGAATGTATGGATGTGTTTCCCAGAGATGGGTTGTGGCTGGAAGGGCATCCGCTGCGTAAAACAAATGGTGGATAAGTTGGCGGTTCATTCCGCTGTGGCGACCCCGGACTAATAAAGGGACTAAGCCGAAAAGAAAATGAATGAATGAATGAACATTAACTAAGGTGAATATATGCTGTAATTTGTGTTTGCTTATATTAATATTGTAAAGTGTTACTATATATTTTAATATGGTTGTTTAGAGGAAAATTAAGGAAAATTTTCACTTTTAAAACAGGCTTCTGATTAAAATCATACTGTTTTCATGCAAATGCTTTTTTATTATTTATAAAAACCCACAAATTAAAAGAAATAATAATAATGGCATGCAAAAAGTTGCAAATGAAGAGTTTTTCATATTCCCCCAAGAGTCATTTAACATCCTTCCTTCGCTGAGTATTTGTTTTTTTACCTGCTTGTTTAGTGCGAATATCAAATCAGCCGCTCCTGTGCAAACCAGTGTGAGAATGACAATTGCTATTTTTTTTTCCCCGCTGCATTCGGTCACATGGGGAAATGTGCACCAGTATCTGGGCATCCCCAAAGGAATGAAGCCATGCTTTCAGACTCCCATCTCTCCCAACGTCTCTGTCTTCCTCCCATCCTGTCTGTCTTCCTCATATCCCTCTTTTTTTTTACTTCTCTCCATCTCTTGAGTCTTCAACACACACACACACACACACACATTTATACTGCATTCTAAATCCACCCATCGGAGAACAATATACAGAATGTGTCGATACTTTCTCAACAATTTGGAGGTCCTGCAGAAAATATGCACTTTATTGTGACCTGAAGAAATATGCACCAGCACAATATATAGTTTCAGCATCGATATCGCAATGTGTGCGTCCGCAATAGTCACATCGCAGGATATGCAATGTTGCTTTGGATTGCAGTTGATCAGCACCATGGTTGAGAATGCATGAGATTTGTGGAGTTTCTCCAAAGTTAAACCAAAACAGAGTGAATGTTCATCATTTGTATGTGTTTTAAAGGCATTTCAAGAGAGATCGAAGCACAAAAAAGTACATTTGTAACTTTAATAAACATTAGTTCTACTTAAAAGTGCTATGTGTACATTTTTGACTCTTCTACAGCATACAAATACCATCGTATGTTTGAAGATTTTTAAGAAACTTGCCATCATTCTTGTTTATCTGAAAAACCATGCTGAAGTCAGATATTCTGCTTTGAAAATGTGTTTTCCATGCCAGAACGACATCTTTGTTTTGGTCCTTTTAACCCCCAATGGCATTTTAGCCAATTATATTTCAGCACCCTGGGTTGTCTTCATGGAAAGCAGCGTACTTGACTCATTTAGTCAGAAAGGTTCTCAAAGTATGCATCCGTGACCGAAATGTGACCTCCGGTGGACAGTAGCAGCCCCGTAATGAGATGCAGATTCAGAGTTCCACCTAAGGGGGTTATTAATTAGAAAATAATCTAAATATTACGAATGTAAACATTAGGTAAGCAGGTTACATTGTAACCCTGTGTTCTAACAACATGCTACATGACGAGATTTGGGTAACACTTTATTTCGATGGTCCACTTGAGTATTAGTAGACTGTCTGCTTAATATCTGTTGATACTGACATTCAACAAACATTTAACTGCCTATAAGAAACTTTGCAGGTACATGTCAACTTATACCAACCCTAACCCTAACCCCAATCCTAGCCCCAACCTAACAGTCTACTTATTATGTAATGGGAGTTAGTTGACATGTAACTTAAATTCAACAAACGGACCATCAGAATAAGATGTGACAGAGATTTGCAGTTGTTATGACACAAATAAGGAGAAAGCGAGTGCATTTGCGGTAGAAAAACATATTTATTTACTTCTTTCAATAATCATGTTGTTAGCTCTACTCAGGTCCAAGACCGACTCATTGCGGAAGATAGGCGATAACCAGATTCCGACTGCAGCCCCCCCACCATGTCCGAGACAAACACATTACTTATAGCAGCGCAAATCACCATACACCGGCGTTTTCAATCCCGGCGCAATCAGCTGGACCTGTAACATACAGACACACGCAGACGCACACAACAGACACCCAAACCCCAACGAGAAACGACCACAAGAGGCAGTCACACAGTGATAAGCAATTAGGCTGTTTGCACCAGACGTAACAAGATAGAAATTTAAATACAGCCATCCAGAAGCACAGAATAGTGTACTCACTGCACTCCAGCGAAATGGTAAGGTTTATAATCTAATTAATACATATTAAACCTCTTTAACATTATTATAAGGACATGCTGAATCACTGATATGTGTTGGCTTGCACTGAGTCACAGTTCTAAAGTTCAATCTGAAACAGTTTGTTTTTTTTCAAGATCTGAGGTGAACTATCTGCTGCTGCTTTCAGTGTATGGTAATGAATGTCACGTAAAACGCCATTCAAACTCACATTATTAGCATTTAACACTGAATACAGCACATGAGGTGTACCTGAGGTGATCAGTTTATGCTGTTGTTCAGCTGTGAGAAATAGAAGCTGTTTCTAAAATATAAATTTCAGGTGTTGGTTAGAACAAAAACTCCTTTTAGTATGGAAAATATTCCTTCTATCACGTGCCGTTGCTCTTAGTACGAAAACGGTTCAGATCAGCCTTAAATCAGCCTTTAGGCCCCGTTTACACTAGTGCGTTGAAAACAATCCGCGTCCACACTAGCGTTTCACCCAGCGTTTCTGAACATATCTCCGTCCACACTACTCCACCAAAAACGTATATCACGTGACCATTCGCGCACTCTGGGCATGCGCGTTCAAGTATAAACAGGAAGCATGTGTCTCGCTCGCCATTTTAAATAGGGATTACGCTGCTTGAAACGCGAGTGATTAGGGAGTGCTCGAACAGTAGCTTGCCTCTTGTGAATATATGCAGCTGTTGCAGTAAAAAAGGCAGAGTTTAACTGCACAATGGTGGCTAAAACTGACAACAGTGCAAAAAACGCTCCCATTTCAGTGTCCATGTTGTTGTTTACAGTGAAGGCTGGTTTGCCGTCTTCCGGTGGCGTTATAGTCATGTGATAGGGGCTTGACGAATAAGGGAAGGATACGCAATGACCCAAAACTCCCAATCACGTAGCGAATCTCACCAGCCACGCCTCTGTTTTCAGATGTCTCCGTTTTCCGAAGCAGCAGCGTTTTAGAATGAAAATGGCCTCTCCTGCGTTTTCAAAACACTCCGTTTTCGAGGCTCGAAAACTCTGGCGTAGTGTGGACGGATGGCGTAACCGTAGCAAAACGTATGCATTTTAAAATGAAAACGCATTAGTGTAAATGAGGCATTAGGCTCAACAGTCAGGCAAACATGAATCTGGCAGCCGAGTGAAAATGTGTTTTGATCCAGGGGTGCAATACCTAATTCAACCACTGGGTGTCTAACTTACATACGTCCCCTTTAACTATTAATACAGTGAAGTCTAAACAGTGCTATTTTACATCTTACATTCCATTTGACTATTCGATTTCCTGAATACTGTTTGACACTCCAGAAAACCGTAACGCTGTTTGTTTTACCTTTTTTCTTTGCTCTATAGTATTACTTTGCTCATTATTTTGCATCAATGATTCACTCCCTCCCACAAAATCACCATAATCAGTTATAAATTCAATATTTCTTTCCAAAATAGCGCTAATAAACCATCATATTGCAGAAAAGCAAAATATCACAATGTCCGATTTTTTCAATATCGTGCAGCCTTACACTGAACTGTCCAGATAAGAAGCTGTACATTATTGGCTTTTCAAAAAAACATACATTTTTTTTGCGCCCAACATCGGTCTCGGCGGATAAGAAAGCCTCTGGAGGATAATGAGAGCTCTCTGGCCTGAGGATTGATCCGTGTATTGGATCTCACATAAGACTGCTGTTACTGGATATTACCCAGCGCTATCGGCCAGCCGTGATGGCCTGGTGATAAGAAGTGCTTACCAAAGGGGAAGCTCCTAGAGGGCAGATACGGTTTCTCAGCCGCCCTCGGGGGACCGTCAGCCTCATGCTGCTGAGCTCAGGAACTTTCTACCTCATCAAGTAAATTCAGGCCCTTATCAAGTTACCAAGCAAGGCCTCTTCCAGTCCGACAAATATTTCTGCCCATTGTCACTGTCAGTGCTAAAAGAGCCGCTCACATTACAGGCCTCCTGCTTTTTCATTGATAACCGGGGAAATTTGGGAAGTGATGGATTTGTTTTGGAGGGGGCTGCTGCGCTCTGGAGGTGCAGGGAAGGTGAAAAACTTTGCACTTTAGCTGACTTCAAATTCTGGGTGGCATTTGGGTTGGAGAGATTTGAAATAGAAATCACTTTAAGTAATAAGAATGTGCTACAAATAATGTAAAGGGTGCGAGGTAAAGTTGTTAGCCAAAATGTCTCCTGTTGAAATCAACACAGGCTCATTGTGAAAACGTAGTCCCGAGTACGTTTCTGGAGACCGCACATTACGTGGTCAGAGGTACGTATGGCTGCGTTTCTTTTTTTTTAAACGAACGCTACGGGGCGGTGTGACGCTGTTTCTTCTCGCGCTTACCGGCCGACCACCTCGTGTGGACGACTTTACCGCTGCAACCAGTTTGTCCCGTTAACTCACCATGTTCGTCGGCGGACTCGAGATGCGGAGAGGAGTTGACCACCACGACGACACCGGGGTTCGAGTCTGGTGAGGAGTGGTTCCAGAAAGCAGGTTAGACAAACACAGAATCCATATAATGAAGTAAACCAGTAAACAACAGGGTGAGAACGCGGTGAAGTCTGAAAATGTGGTAAAAATGAGACGAGGGGGTTTTGTTTTATTGTGGATTGCTTTTTTGAAAGCTGTTGGTTGGGTTTAGGGAAGTGGGTGGGTGGGTCGATTGATAAGATTTTGGTTGGGTTTAGGGAAGGGGGAGGGTGGGTCAGTCCGATCAGATGGTCAGTCAGTCGCTCAGTTAGCCAAAAACGGTCGGCCGACAGCGGCCTCTGGTGGGTTTACGCGAGAACGGCAGGCGTGAACGGCACTCGCGAGAGACACTTGAGATCTCAAAAAGCATCCGCAGCGGCCTCTCGTGGAATAGCCAAAGCAAAAAGTGCAAAAAGACGTACCTGACGGGACGTATTTCGCGGCCTCCAGAAACGTACTCGGGACTATGTTCTCAGAATGAGCCTGGGTTGGTTGAAATGGTTAGTCCTGTATTTACTATAATATTTATTTTTATTCTTTCTGTTTTATCTTGGCTAGAAGAAAATTATTATTTTAATTAATTTTAAGGTCAATATTATTAGCTCCTTTAAGATTTTAATATTTTAATATATAACAGCACAGCAGGTAGCGCTGTCGCCTCACAGTAAGAAGGTCGCTGGTTCGAGCCTCGGCTGGGTAAGTTGGCATTTCTGCATGGAGTTTGCATGTTCTCCCTGTGTTCGCATGGGTTTCCTCCGGGTGCTCTGGTTTCCCCCCACAAGTCGAAAGACATGCGCTATAGGTGAATTGGGTAGGCTAAATTGGCTGTAGTGTATGAGTGTGAATGAGAATGTACTGTGTTTTCCAGTGATGAGTTGCAGCTGGAGGGGCATCCGCCCTGTAAAACATATGCTGGATAAGTTGGCGGTTCATTCCGTTGTGGCAACCTCTGATTAATAAAGGGACTACGCCGAAAAGAAAATGAATGAAAATTTTTGATTGTCTACAGCAGGGGTGGGCAACCCTGTTCCTATGGATCTACCTTCCTGCAGATTTCTGTTGCAACCTGTATCAAACACACCTGCCTGTAATTATCAAGTGATGTTCAGGCCCTAGTTAATTGGTTCAGGTGTGTTTGATCAGGGTAGGAACTGAACTATACAGGAAGGTAGATCTCGAGTTGAGTACCCTTGGTCTACAGAACAAACCAGCAAATTAAATCAAACCAAACCAAACAAACCAAAGAAATTAGTGATTAGACATGAGTTATTAAACCTATTATGTTTATTGATGGGTGTCACGGTGGCGCAGTGGGTTGTACGATCGGCTCACAGCAAGAAGGTTACTGGTTTGAGCCTTGGCTGGGTCAGTTGGCATTTCTGTGTGGAGTTTGCTCTCCCCGTGTTCTCCCTACGGGTGCTCCGGTTTCCCCCACAAGTCCAAAGACATGTGGTATAGGTGAATTGGGTTGGCTAAATTGTCTGTAGTGTGTGTGGGAATGAGTGTATGGATGTTTTCCAGTGATGGGTTGCAGCTGGAAGGGCATCCGCTGTGTAAAACATATGCTGGATAAGTTGGCGGTTCATTCCGCTGTGGCACCCTCTGATAAGGGACTAAGTCGAAAAGAAAATGAATGATTGAATACTGTAATTGCAGTCAAATTAATACATCTGAATGACATTTTGTGTACGAATGCTGGATTGTTTTTAGGTACGGTATCTTAAATGTGTAACACAACTTAATCCAACATAGGCTCATTTTGAAAAATGTAGCGCTATAAACATTTCTGGAGATCGCGAATTATGTAGCCAGAATATATGTTTGTATGCTATGGTACAGTATGACGCCAGTCCCTTTTTACGCTTATCAGCTGACCGCTTACCTCTGTATGGATGGCAGTAGCCAAAAAATTTAATTAACAAGTAAATAACAGGGTGAGAATGTGGTAAAACATACTAAAATGTAGTAAAAAACAACAACTACTAAAACGTAGTAAAAGTCTGTCGTGAGGGCTTTTGCTTTTAATACTGTTGGTTGGGTTTAGGGAAGTTGTTGGGTCAGTGAATCGGTGCTTTTGAAAACACTATTGGTTGGGTTTAGGGTATAGATATTTACATTAGATTACATTGTACATAGTCGCCTATGCTATTGTTGTCTATTGGATGGAATGCATGAATAGAGCCCCCATTTTAGTACAGGGTAGCACTCCTTTGAAATGAATGCGGGACCAGCAGTGGAGGACTGGCCATCCAGAGCCAGAGATATATACACATATATACATATATCTATGATCAGGAGTTTACAAGGTGGTCAGTATGCGAATTATTATTTTTTTAATTACAAGAATTATAATTTGACATAGGCGCCATGGTGGCGTAGTGAGTAGCACGTTCGCCTCACAGCAAGAAGGTCGCTGGTTTGAGCTTTTGCTGGGTCAGTTGGCATTTCTGTGTAGAGTTTGCATGTTCTCCCCGTGGTTGCGTGGGTTTCCTCCTGGTGCTCCGGTTTCCCCAACAAGTCCAAAGACGTGGTAGAGGTGAATTGGGTAGGCTAAAAGTGTCCATGGTGAATGAGTGTGTATGGATGTTTCCCAGAGATGGGTTGGAGCTGAAAGGGCATCCACTGCGTAAAACAAATGCTGAATAAG
Organism: Danio albolineatus; assembly: GCA_903798035.1. Taxonomy (NCBI): domain Eukaryota; kingdom Metazoa; phylum Chordata; class Actinopteri; order Cypriniformes; family Danionidae; genus Danio; species Danio albolineatus. Next base: position 308,407 of record CAIGQQ010030319.1, on the reverse strand, counting down.
TTGGCGGTTCATTCCGCTGTGGCGACCCCAGATTAATAAAGGGACTAAGCCAAAAAGAAAATGAATGAATGAATAATTTGACATCACTTTTCTACATCGACAGATGAGTGACCGCATGTTCATTGCTGACAAAGAGCGAGTGTTTGTGTGCATGGAAATGTATTATCTCAATCCCTGTTATATTTGATCTAATCTGTGTCCTGAAACACACCCCCTCTTCTGCTTTCACTTCTCATTCTGACAGAGCGATTAGTTTGTGAATGAATCCCCATTATGAACGACTCGTTCATTTAGCCGATAATAATACAAGTTTGTAGCACCGCAGCATGTTGTTGTCATATTTCATTGACATTGTTTGCTTATTTTATTCAACAAAACTAGCATAAGCCTAGAGTTTAGTGCGAGTTGGTGCAGTTTCGCCTCATGGTCAGTGCAGTAAGAGACTGTATTGTCATATACTGTATTGCAAAAGAAAGGTTTGGTAACACTTTAGATTTAAGTACCAATACTCTGGGAGGGGCCGACGGCATCACCCACAGCTCGCTGAAAAGAGTAGGAAAGGTACAGTACAGATATATCCAGTAACTCACAAAGAAGTCACTACATTTGTCGCTAGTCATTCATTCATTCATTTTCTTGTCGGCTTAGTCCCTTTATTAATCTGGGGTTGCCACAGCGGAATGAACCGCCAACTTATCCAGCATTTGTTTTACGCAGCGGATGCCCTTCCAGCCGCAACCCATCTCTGGGAAACACATTCATACACACTCATACACTACGGACAATTTAGCCTACCCAATTCACCTGTACCACATGTCTTTGGACTGTGGGGGAAACCGGAGCACCCGGAGGAAACCCACGCAACCACGGGGAGAACATGCAAACTCCACACAGAAATGGCAACTGACCCGGCTGGGGTTCGAACCAGCGACCTTCTTGCTGTGAGGCGAACGTGCTACTCACTACGCCACCGTGGCGCCCCTTGTCGCTAGTCACTTTTTAAAATAATTTGTCGTTAGTTTGTAACATACAAAAACGTAAAAAACTAAATCATACCTATGAAATGTTTTCTTTGTTTGCTCGTTACTTCACCCGTACGCAGCACTAAAGTCCAGCATCTTCACATTGGCTTTAGTCTTGACTAGTGCAGTTGAATGACATTTGTCCTGGTAGCACTATAAAAATGTGGCGGCGCTGTTGACACACGCTCAGGATTCAAATGCGATATCTAGTGTATATATCTATGGGTTTAGGGAAGGAGGAGGGTGGGTGGGCAGCCTCTGGTGGATTTACATGAGAACAGCAGGCGCGAATGCCACCCGCGAGAGAAATTTGAGATCTAAAAAAGCGTACACAGCGGCCTCTGGTGGATTCGCAAAAACAAAAACTGCAAAAAACGTACCTCCTGGGACGTATTTGGTGCTCTCCAGAAATGTATATAATAATAATAATAATAATAATAATAATAATAATAATAATAATTTATTCTTATATAGCGCCTTTAAAACGTATTTCTCAAAGTGCTTTACACAGAAACACAAGAAAACACACCGATATAAAACAGTTTAGAATAGCAGTAAAAATGCATCATTCAGGCTAAAACATGTAGAACTGCTAAAACATTCAAAATTGATAAAACATTAAAATATCAAAAAACATCAACCAAAACTGCACACCTCATAAATAGGCCAGTGTAAAGTAGTGCGTTTTCAAGGTTGATTTTAAACAATTTAAAAGATTCAGCGTGTCTAATGTTGTGGGGTAGAGAGTTCCAGAGCCTCGGAGCCAGAGATGAGAAGGCTCGGTCACCCATAGAACACAGACGAGTGGCGGGGACTGTTAAAAGACCAGAGGCAGAGGAACGGAGGTCGCGTGAGGGGGAGTACCAAGCTAAAAGTTCGGCCAGATAGTGTGGAGCCAAACCATCCCACATAGCAAACAGACTTGGCCCAAATGTGGCCTCATTATGGCACTGCTGGCATGTTGCCGGCACTGGCATGCATAATGTCAGCCGAATGTGGGCCATGTGTGGCAATGAAGGCACTGCTATTATGACGGCAAACTACATTTGGGCCAGTTGTGGATGGGAGGTGTGTGGCCCAGATCAGTTTAGCGATTGTTCACATTGTTTAGATAACATTAGGCTGGGTTATAGCTCAGTTTTTGGGGTTTCTGGTTAAAGTATAAACTTACAGCTGAGAATCGGTACCAATAATAAACATGTTTTGGCCCAGTTCAGGGCCAGTTAAGGGTGATAAATTGGCTGAGATTCAGGCCTGTTATGGCCCATGTGTGGCCCTTGTGTTTAATCCAGTTTTGGGCCACTTCAGGACCGTCATTCTTTGCTGTACTTGGGCCAAGAGAAAAGTTATTGTGTGGCCCGGAGCTGGGCCAGAAAACATTTGCTATGTGGGATGCAGGGCCTTGTATGTTAGCATGAGGATTTTAAAATTAATACGAAATCTGACTGGTAACCAGTGGCGAGATTTCAGAACAGGAGTAAAGTGTCCTCTAATTTTAGTCCCTGTCAGAATTCTGGCTGCTGAGTTCTGGACATATTGTAATTTATTGATATCACTTTTGGAAATGCCGGCTAGTAAGGCATTGCAGTAGTCTAAGCGGGAATAGATGAAAGTATTTATCAGTTTTTCGGCCACAGAAAAGGACAGCATGGGGCGGATTCTTGAAATGTTTTTGAGATGAAAAAATGAAGTCTTTACAGTGGACAGCACATGGGAATCAAATGTTAGGTTTTTATCAAATATTACCCCTAAGTTCTTTAGCTTGGCCTGGGCCTCCACAACAGAGCCATCTAGGCTTAATGTTCAGAGGTTTAGTTTTATTTAGTTGGTTGGAAGAACCAATCAACATATCCTCTGCATACCTGTCAACCCTCCCGTTTTTCCCGGGATTCTCCCGTATTTTACAGTTCTATCCCGCTATCATCCCGTAAAGGTATTTTCCCGTATTTCTCCCGTATTTTCAGTCGTTCTCCGACGGGTGTCAATAAACATTAAGGAGCCGATCCTCCCTATACGCAACCCATACCGCCGAACCACCAGGGGCCATCCTTGCTCTTAAATCTGTTGGAATCTGTCTGTGCTTTCGTTTTATTTAGACATGAAACACTCTGAAATAAATATTAAAACGGCGGGATTCCCTTTCCTTTTCATTACAGGTGCCGTCGCTCCTCCTGTGCAATCCTCAAAACAGTCATAGAGGTGCGTGACTGTCAGCTGACGCGTCCGTAGTGATAAACAGACGCTGTTTCCCAAACGGATTCTGTACACTCGATTAGAAGCATAGTGAAAGTGGATACTGGGTTTTGTGTGCGTGTTTGAACAGACATATACACATAATTAATAATAATAACATCTAAAGATGTCGATCTTGATGAGGTTTTTTTTTCAAACACAAATAATTTTTTCCTAAATGAGCATAAAACTTTAGGAAAGAAATGGAATGCTTTCATTATAACGATAGATGTAAACTTCTGTTATTTAAAACAGTGACACCTCTGTTATTTAATGTAATCAAACAAAAAATCTAAATAAATGAGATTCATTCACTGCTCTTTATTCAGAATACAGTGCAGTTATACAGTGATGAATAAGATTTGATAACTTGATCCTATTTCTTTATAACAGCTAATTTTAATAAGCTGAACTGTTTGGTAACGTATACTATTAAATTTTCTTTTGTAAATAATACTAGTAAAAATTATTACTGACTGTTTAACTGTTTATTTACTTTGAAACAGCCCCAGAAGGACAGGAGGGGGGTGGGGGAGCTGGGAAAGTGATGTCCTGTTCATGTTCAGGCATAGAAAATTTTGGGACATCCATTTTTTTTTATCTCTAAAACAAAGTGTTCCAAATGTGAAACCGCTGAAAGATCACCAGGTTTGCTGTGAATGTAATTCTGCGTGTCATCAGCATAAAGATGGTACTTTAAACATAGGGGTACGCTTTCAGAATGAGCCTGGGTTGACTTAATCCCAACAGTTGGGATCTTTTATACAGTGTTTTGCATATAACCCAGCATCGAGTGTGTATAATTCATGTGAACATTTACTTCAGCCTCTTTCTTATCAGTGTCAGTGCTAAAAGAGCGGTTCGCATTACAGCACTCCTGCTTTTCATTGATAACCAGGGAAATTTAGGAGGTGATGGATTTGTTTGGGTAATTAGCAAAGACTGAGCTCGCTGGAAAAGCCGAGGACATGCAAAACTTGATCTCTTCAGCCATCTTAACAGTCCTCAAGTCAAGTGCTTTCTTGAGATCGTCACTTTTAACACTCTAATTCGAGCGGGATGAGAATTCCCAGGCAAATGATTCAGAATTTACAGTCTGGATTGCTCGTTTTTATGTCCTTTAACGATAACGGCGTTGTTGACAATGCAATCTGCGTCCTGTAGCACGCTTTAGTGTGCTCTGGATCTCTAAAAGATGCTAAGCTCTCAGATAATGAAGTGGTCGGGGCATAATGTGCGGTCCTGACAGTTTCATTGGGAGTTTTTCAGCTCTCGGTCGCAGTGTTTAGAGCTCAGCAGAGAGGAGATGTTGCACTCGCGGCGGAGTTTTTTTCTCTCTATCGCTGCGGCAAAATGAGGCAGGTGGCATCTGGTACCCGCTGCCTGCCAATGGAGGAGGCCCAGATGGTGCGTTAAGCAGGCTAATTATTTCGACACAAAACTCTGATATTGCAGGCCGCCAGGGTCCAGTTTCCCTCTTTTGAATCTTACTCACTGGGCTTTGTCTCAGAACCGCGTCCCTGTCCTCTGGTGAATGTGTCTTTGAGGGGATCAGTAACCGGATCCCACGAACGGGTGGTAAATCGCGAACGACCCCACGCGCTGGGAGATGACAGCTGTAATGTTATTCCTGAGAGGTGTCGTGCTACAAAACGACACTCGTTTTATTAATGCACGTTCATAAATGCTTTGAGAATACAGCGAGACATTGAAGTCTTTCATGTTTTTTAATCTAAAATGAGAGTAAATATGGAGTTGTTCTGTCACACTTTGCTCTGATATACAGTTGCAGTCTAAATTATATTTTTTTTTTACCCAATTTCTGTTTAATGGAAATAAGATTTTTTCAACTACTCTCCAAACTTAATATTTTCAATAACTCATCTCTAATAACTGATTTCTTTTATCTTCACCATGATGACAGAACATAATATTTGACTAGATTATTTTCAGGATACTAGTATTCAGCTTAAAGTGACATTTAAAGGCTTAACTAGGTTAATTAGGCAAGTTATGGTAATGAGGCAAGTCACGATGGTTTAAGAGGGGCTTAAGGGGGCTAATAGTATTAATCTTAAAATAGTTTTTAATAAATTATTTTATATTTATGTTTTGGGCGCCACGGTGGCGTAGTGAGTAGCATGTTCGCCTCACAGCAAGAAGGTCGCTGGTTCGATCCCCGGCTAGGCCAGTTGGCATTTCTGTGTGGAGTTTGCATGTTCTCCCCGTGGTTGCGTGGGTTTCCTCCGGGTGCTCCGGTTTCCCCCACAGTCCAAAGACATGCGGTACAGGTGAATTGGGTAAGCTAAATTGTCCATAGTGTATGTGTGTGAATGAGAAGGTATGAATGTGTTTCCCAGAGATGGGTTGTGGCTGGAAGGGCATCCGCTGCGTAAAACAAATGCTGGATAAGTTGGCGGTTCAATCCGCTGTGGCGACCCCAGATTATTAAAGGGACTAAGCCGAAAAGAAAATGAATGAATGAATGATATTTATGTTTTATTCTCACCGAGACCTTCTCCAGAAGAAAAAATATTATAGGAAATACTGTGAAAAATTCCTTGCTCTGTTAAACATCATTTGGGAAATATTTGGTTTGGTAGCACTTTAGATTTAAGTACCAATACTCTGGGAGGGGCCGACGGCATCACCCGCAGCTACTTGAAAAGAGTAGGAACGGTACAGTGTGGACACATCTAGTAACACAAAAAAAAGTCATTAGATTTGTCGCTAGTCACTTTTTTGAAAATTTGTCATTAGGGAGGTCTGAAAAATTGCTAAGTTGGCAACACTGCCAACAACAAGTGCTACGTCATAATAATAATAATAATAATAATAATAATAATAATGGGCGCCACGGTGGCCTAGTGGGTAGCACGTTCGCCTCACAGCAAGAAGGTCGCTGGTTCGAGCCTCGGCTGGGCCAGTTGGCATTTCTGTGTGGAGTTTGCATGTTCTCCCCGTGGTTGCGTGGGTTTCCTCTGGGTGCTCCGGTTTCCCCCACAAGTCCAAAGACATGCGGTACAGGTGAATTGGGTAGGCTAAATTGTCCGTAGTGAATGAGTGTGTGTGGATGTTTCCCAGAGATGGGTTGCGGCTGGAAGGGCATCCGCTGCGTAAAAATATGCTGGATAAGTTGGCGGTTCATTCCGCTGTGGCGACCCTGGATTAATAAAGGGACTAAGCCGAAAAGAAAATGAATGAATGAATAATAATAATAATAATAATAATAATAATAATAATAATAATAATAA
>CAIGQQ010030319.1:263107-288344 GCA_903798035.1 Danio albolineatus | reverse complement strand
TATATATATATATATACAGTGCTTAGCATATATAAGTACACCCGTCACAAATCTATCTTTTAAATTCATATTTTTAATAGGTATATTTGTGCATATGCATTTGATTAGTCAATACTGAAGCCAAATCTGGAGCTTATCTGACAAAATACCTTATGATAACAGTCCAAAACCTAGTACACCCAAATTTATATGTTATAGAAAAATATTAAATAAACATTTAACAAGAGTAAAAATCAAGAGAAGCAAAAAAAATAAAAAATAATAATAATAATAATTTGTTGAAATTTTGTAGGTTGTCATTTTTTTGCTAAAATTTAATTGTATTATCTTTCAATTTCTAAATATGTTTGGTGACCAAAATATTATTTTAAATAAAGGTATCTGTTAATTATATCTGTTTAATAAAAGAGTTTGTCCTGTCAGGCCTCCAAGCAGACCCGTATGTGAAGGGTGAAAATCAAAACTTAGACTTGGTTAAGAACACATTTTAGCCTACTGACTACAAATAGAGTGTAATATTAACTAGGTATGGGCTGATTCTGACGGTATGATAACCTTGGATAAAAATATCACAGTTTCACGGTATGATGGCATTGTTTTTACTGCTGTAAAATATATTCATGCAACATGCTAATTCATGCATGCAATGTGCTAACAACATGGTAACCCATGCCAATGTATGTTATAAACAAAACAACAACACAAATTCATGCCAGAAACATGCTAGCGACAAAAAATCCATGCTAACAACATGCTAATCCATACATACTGTATATGTTCCTGCTAATTCATCACTTTAGAAAGGAAAGATCAGGCCAAGCACACTACAAAGTACTCTTTACAGTGATCTCTGTTATACACTACAATGTAGTGTTCTTTCTAGAGTATATGAAGGCTTTAAATCCTTTGAAATGTTTGTGAAATGTGACGCTACTAAGATAAAACGGTGTCTAACCAACAAGATATCATTACCTGCTTTAGGCACCAACCTTTACTTGACCAGCGCAGACTGCATAAATATAAAAGTGTACTAGCTAATTCATGCATGCAACATGCTAACAACATGGTAACCAATGCTAATGTATGCTATAAAGATGTATAAACATAGCAACAACATCTCAATTCAAACCAGAAACATGCTAGCAACAAATAATCCATGCTAACAACATGCTAATTCATATATTCTTGCTAATTCATTACTTTAGAATGGGACGATCGGGCCAAGCACACTACACAGTACTCTTTACAGTGATCGCTGTTATACACTGCAACATAGTATTCTTTCTAGAGTATATGAAGGCTTTAAATCCTTTAAAATGTTTGTGAAATGTGATGCTACTAAGATAAAATGGCATCAAACCAGCAAGATATCATTACCTGCTTTAGGCACCAACATTTACACGACCAACGGAGACTGCATAAATATTAAAATTTGCTAGCTAATTCATGCATGCAACATGCTAACAACATGGTAACCAATGCCAATGTATGCTATAAAGATGTATAAACATAGCAACAACACATAAATTTATTCCCGAAACATGCTAGCAACAAATAATCCATGCTAACAACGTGCTAATTCATATATTCTTGCTAATTCATCACTTTAGAAAGGGAAGATCAGGCCAAGCACACTACACAGTACTCTTTACAGTGATCTCTGTTATACACTACAATGTAGTATTCTTTCTAGAGTACATGAAGGCTTTAAATGCTTTGAAATCCTTATGTTTGTGAAATGTGATGCTACTAAGGTAAAATGGCATCAAACCAACAGGATATCATTACCTGCTTTAGGCACCAACATTTACATGACCAGCATATTATTTCAAATTCTTCAAATGTCAGTAAAAGTTGCTTTGTTAAACTGTTTTAACATCAAAAGTTGTTGAAGCAGATATTGAGCTCCCATAATGTGATTCCTGTGAATCACGAGCTTACAAAATACACACTCACAGAACTCTTAATTAACAGTTATTCTTACAATGTGATACAGAAATTAAGAAGTTCGCTTGTCTTCGATTCTGAGCAGTTTCAAACATTCTTTGAATATATCCCACTTGTACAAGAATCTCCCATCTGCAGCGTCTTTTACCATGGATGTGATTAATAACTAACACATGCTTGTTTTTCATCTCCGAGGCCTTCATTTCCCAGTCCACTCTTCTCTTTCTGTTTTCTATTTCAAATGCTCACGCTATCAGACGGCTGAGGCGCGTTCATTAATAACCAGCCTTTGTTCCAAGAGATTTCCATTATCGCTGCAGAAATCTATCACTGCGTTTTCATCTCTTAACATGCCCGTGTTAATGAGCGACTGGGACTCCAGAGCGATCCACTCAGACGGAAAACTAATGCAATGGAGGGGATTGGGAAAACGTGTGCTTTATTTCTACATTGATTCATAAGATATACCCTAGAGTGGGTCAAACCTGAAGCCTCTGCTGCAATATCCACATGAGATATGAGTTTGTCCTGTCAGGCCTCCGGGCAGATCCGTGAGTATACGTGAAGGGTGAAAATCAAAACCTTGGCATGGTAAAGAACACTTTTTAGCCTACTGACTACAAATAGAGTGTAATATTAACCCTGAATAGCGCATGCTGCAATAATGTGTTTTCAGTGGTCTCTATGAGAGTTTTTCTCTAAGTCACTGTTTCCCGCAACACATCAGGCTCATTCTGAAAATGTAGCCCTATATACATTTCTGGAGATCGCAAATTATGTAGCCTGGGGTACATATTTTGTCTTTAAAACGAACGCTGTGGGGTGGGGTGGCCGTTCCTTTTCTTGCTTACCAGCTAACCGCTTACCTCTGTATGGACGGCTTTCCCGATGTTACCAGTTTGTTCAGTAGCTTGCTACGTACGTCAGCGGACTTCAGACGCAGAGAGGAATTGATCACGATGATGGGAAAGACAAAAACAGAGACCAAAAAATAAAATAAACAAGTAAATAACAGGGTAAGAATGTTGTAAAATCTGAAAATGTGGTAAAAAATCAGGCTGCCACAAGGGCTTTTCTTTTTTTGTATTGCTTTTCAAAACAGTCGGTTGGGTTTAGGAAAGTGGGTGGGCACTGGTCAATTGGTGCTTTTGAAAACAGTGTTGGTTGGGTTTAGGGAAGGAGGAGGGTGGGGGTATCCGTCAGTTGGTCAGTCAGTCAGTCGATAATGAATGTCAGACAAAATTGAGATCTCAAAAAATGTGAAAACAAAAACTGCAAAAAAAAAATGTGCCTCCTTTGTAATAGAATTGTTTATGTTTAAAGGATCTGCAGAGTTTCAACGTACTCTAGCAAGCCCATGTATGGTGATGTAGGGTGGACAACTTAATTGTTTTTATGTTCAACACTTAAATTTGTAAAACTTAATAATTTAACCTAATTCATTCATGTTGTCGCAGCACAAATTGATTGTGTGGAAACCCAGCCTTTTTAACAGTGAATGTTTCTGAAAAAACATTGTACAAAAACATTATTAATAATAATAATAATATTAATAACATTCATTCATTCATTCATTCATTTTCTTTTCGGCTTAGTCCCTTTATTAATCCGGGGTCGCCACAGCGGATTGAACCGCCAACCTATCCAGCATTTGTTTTACGCAGCGGATGCCCTTCCAGCCACAACCCATCTCTGGGAAACACATTCATACAGTCTCATTCACACACATACACTATGGACAATTTTAGCTTACCCAATTCACCTGTACCGCATGTCTTTGGACTGTGGGGGAAACCGGAGCACCTGGAGGAAACCCACGCAACCACGGGGAGAACATGCAAACTCCACACAGAAATGCCAACTGGCCTAGCCGGGGATCGAACCAGCGACCTTCTTGCTGTGAGGCGAACGTGCTACTCACTACGCCACCGTGGCGCCCAATAATAACATTAATAATAAAAATAATAATAATAATAGTAATAATTCCTTACATTTATATAGTGCTTTTCTGGTCACTCAAAGCTATTTACACATTATTGGGGGAATCTTCTCATACACCACCAGACCACACACCAGCTGATTCATGGAGAGGAGACAGAGTGATGAAGCCAGTTATGATATGGTGGCCATGATGAACAGAGGCCAGTGGGCAAATTTGACCAGGGTGCTGGGGTTAAACCCCTACTCTTAGGACATCCTGGAATTTTTTTTAAAAACCACAGAGTGTCAGGACCTCGGTTAAACATCTCATCCGAAAGACAGCGCTCACTGAACAGTATAGAGTCCCCTTCACTATACTGGGGCATTAGGACCCACACATACTGCAGGCTGAGACCTGCAGGAGTGAGACCCCAGCTTTTCCAACACAGCAATGAATTATAATAAAAAATCTATTCATCTTTAAAGTTTCTTTAATTTTTAATAACAAATTCATAAAATTGATGCTTTCGATCAAATTAATACTGCATTGGTAAAGAAACTCTGAAACTTCAATGGTTTGAGGGAAATTTATATTTTGTTTAGCATGGCTGCATAAAACACAGCAATTCATTCATAAATTTTTCTTCAGTTTAGTCCCTTTATTCCTCCGCTACAGCGGAATGAACCGCCAACAGCGGATACCCTTCCAGCCGCAACCCAGTACTGGGAAACACCCATATATTCTCACATTCACTATGGCCAATTTAGTTTATTCAATTCCCCTATAGCACGTCTTTGGACTTGTGGGGGAAACCGGAGCACCCAGAGGAAACCCACGCCAACACGGGGAGGAAAAGCAAACTCCACACAGAAACGTTAACTGGCCCAGTCGGGACTCAAACCAGCGACCATCTTGCTGTGATGCGACAGTGGTAATCACTGAGCCACCGCACCACCCGAAAACACAGTAATATTTTTATATATTTAGTTATACTAAAAAACATACATATGTTTTAAATTCCAAGAAAAGATACAAATTCAACAATTGCATAAAATAAAGTTGCAAAAGTAAAAGTATTTAGAAGTACTGTGGACTGAGAGTTGAAGGGGAATATTTCAATTTTTTTATTCTGGTTATTTTTTATTTATATATGAAGATAGACTGAGAGTGCGAGTCCTCCACTATAACAGCGCGTGTTCCCGAGTGAATCTGCAGGTTGTTTCTCAGATCTTTCTGTCTGATGCACACAGACAGTCCTCCGTCTGGACAGAATGAGCTTCAGCTCTTATCAACACTGAATGATGGCCAGAAACACTCCAAACAAATATTGCATGACCAAAAGTGTCAAAAGACACTACAAGTTTTCAGCAGAGATCTCATCTGAGAACTAGCTTTCATGTAGCTAAAATGCCTTCAAAACCAAGTTGAAGAGCAAATTATTAGTTCTGTGAAATTTTTAATTCTTTTTCAAACATTTCCACAATTTTTTTTACTGTATTTCATATTTTTGTTAAAATATTCCACACAATCAATTTGTGTTGGGACATAACTTATTCGTTTTTACAAATATAAGTGGTTTGAATGTAAAACAATTAAGTGGCCCCCCAAAAATTCATGAATTATGTTGTTTCAGCTCATTTTAAATAAGTAAATTGAACAAACAGCAAATGTCATTTTTTGTGTGTAAACTGTAAAAAAAATGCAGGATTCCACATAATTCCTTCATGTCGTCCCAACACAAATCCATTAACTTAATTGTTTTTACAAATTTAAGTGGATTGAACATAAAACAAGTAAGTTGTCCCCCAAAAACAAATAGGTAGTTTGAACAAACAGCAAACTGTAAAAAATGCAGGATTCTGCATTATTCCTTCATGTCGTCCCAACTAGGCATGGTCCGGTATAAGATTCTGACAGTATGATAACCTTAGATAAAAATATCACGGTTTTACGGTATGACGGTATTGTGTTTACTGCTCTAAAATATATTCTTTTTAAATGTCTTGCTAAAAATCAATTCAATTCACCTTTATTTGTATAGCGCTTTTACAATGTAGATTGTGTCAAAGCAGCTTCACATAGAAGGTTATAGTAAATTGAAAGTGTCAGTCCAGTTATTAATGTTTGAGTTCAGTTCAGTTCAGTGTTGTTTAATATTCACTACTTAGAGTCCAAACACAGAAGAGTAATCCATCGGTGCACAGCTCTAGCTGCAGTCTAGGCGCCGGAGGTTGGAGAACTCGAGGCTCGTCTGTCCTTGGAGGGTCACAGGAATCCGTCTCTTGCTTGCTATTCTGCCAAGCAGCTGCTCAGGATACAGCGTGGTCCAGGATTATGGAGCCTTGGAATCGTCTCGTCGCGGGTCTGGATCGCATCCGTGGCGCTGCATAGTCTCTGGGGGCCTCGGGATGGGTATCCCCAGGTGGAAATAGAGAACAAAGAGAATAATTAGCGTAGCTGCTGTTCATAGTGTATATTAAGGAGATGCGTGGAGCACATTCATGCATTATACCGCTATGTGATGTATTGAGTGTATGCTTTACTAAAAAGATAGGTCTTTAATCTAGTTTTGAACTGTAAGAGTGTGTCTGAGCCTCGGACATTATCAGCAAGGCTATTCCAGAGTTTAGTAGCCATAAATGAGAAGGCTCGACCTCCGTTACTTGACTTTGCTATTCTGGGTACTACTAGAAGCCCTGAGTTTTGAGATCTTAAAGAGCGGGTTGGATTGTAGCGAGACAGAAGGTTGGTTAGATAAACAGGAGCTAGATTATTTAATGCTTTATAGGTAAGAAGCAATATTTTAAACTCAATACGAAACTTAACAGGCAGCCAGTGTAACGAGGATAAAATTGGGGTGATATGATCATATTTTCTAGACCTGGTAAGAACTCTGGCGGCTGCATTTTGTACTAGCTGAAGTTTGTTAATAGAGGAGGCTGGGCAACCAGCGAGCAGAGCATTACAGTAATCCAACCTAGAAGTCATAAAAGCGCAAACTAGCTTTTCTGCATCTGAGATTGACAGCATACTTCGTAGCTTAGCAATATTTCTCATATGAAAGAAAGCAGTTCAGAGACATAACCTCTTACAGTACTTCAAAAAACCTTTAAAAATCTGGTTTATAGAGCATCTGACGTGTCATCATGCCTAGCATGAACCTACCTAGCAAGTTATCTCTTGTGCCTGCCATCTTGTTGATTTGTTTAAAGGTGTTTTAACTATTCTTATCTTTAGTACATATTGTTGGTGTTTTTATTTTAATTTGTACATATACATTATTTATTAAGGTTTACTATGTCTATTTTAGTGCTTCTTAACTATGCTTGTTTGATTGTGTAATTTTTGGGTTGTTTTTTTAGGTTGACAATTTTAATATCTGTCCAGGGACAACAGATGAAAAATAACCTTCCGGCTAATTCTGGTGCATTTGCAGAAATGCTTATTAATGTACACTGTCCCTGCCAAATAAACAAAATAAAATAAAAAAATTATAAAATCTAGCAAAATGACATACAGTAACTAAAATAAATCTGCTCTTCCAGATTCCAGTGTGTCTCTAAATTCAAGCAGGCTATAATTGTAGATTTTATAAACTTAATAAAGCATTAAATATTTAATATTGTGATAATTACAATAATTATTTAAAAACAGACGTGCTGAAATAATCTGACACTGTAAAAATGGATTCGTTCACTTTTTTAAAAAGTGGGTACAATTAGCATAATTACAAAAATTAAGTCAGTTACAATGGGTTTACTTACATTATCTTTGAGAAGTTAACTTGTTGCTTTTAAGGCAATTGGTTTACTCGCTTTAAGTAACTAATTACTTTTTACAGTGCGTGCTCTTATGAAATAAAACAATCCATCTCTTATGCTTCCGCTCTTCTCTCCAGAAAAGCTTAACAGTAAACCTGCGCTGTATCCGTCACACTGCACAGACAGATCGCTCCTGACGTTCCTGCACTGATCTTATATTGTCTATTAATCTGCTGCATTACGGCTCTTCAGTCCCTCCGCAAACAGCAGAGCAGCCCAGAGAGGCTCATTCAGACGCTCAGCGGCACAAACCTGATTATACTGCAGTAAGGAGCCGAGACCCCGGGGCCAGACCACCGATCCAGTGCCGGGCCTAACACCTTCACTTTGTGTGTGTGTGTGTGTTAATGATGTTGAGCAGATGTGCAGTACAAGGAGCCTGAAGCAACGTGATCCAGACCTGTGAAATTTTATAGCGTTTAGATCAGGCAAATGGATACCGCGTTAAATTAATAGTGCAGATAATATGACATATGGAATTCCAGACAACACAGGATTAGCAACCGATTGATGAAGTTAGAGGGAAACGTTTAATTTGAAACAGCTGGAAATCGATATGATCTATAATACAAAGAAATAAAAAAAATCTCTTATTGATTTGCTTGTTTATATATCCCGGCTGGGCCAGTTAGCGTTTCTGTATGGAGTTTGCATGTTCTCCCCGTGTTGGTGTGGGTTTCCTCTGGATGCTCCGGTTTCCCCACAGTCCAAACAATTCAATTCAATTCACCTTTATTTGTATAGCGCTTTTACAATGTAGATTGTGTCAAAGCAGCTTCACATAGAAGGTTATAGTAAATTGAAAATGTCAGTTTAGTTATTAGCTAGTATATTATTAGCTAGTATATAGCTGAGTTCAGTTCAGTTCAGTGTTGTTTAATATTCACTACTTAGAGTTCAAACACTGAAGAGTAATCCATCGGTGCGCAGCTCTAGCTGCAGTCTAGTCGCCGGACGCTGGAGAACTCGAGGCTCGTCTGTCCTTGGAGGGTCACAGGAATCCGTCTCTTGCTTGCTACTCCGCCAAGCAGCTGCTCAGGATACAGCGAGGTCCAGGGTTAAGGAGCCTTGGAATCGTCTCATCACGGGTCTTGGATCGCATCAGTGGCGCTGCATAGTCTCTGGGGGCCTCGGGATGAGTATCCACAGTTGGAATAGAGAACAAAGACAATAATTAGCGTAGCTGCAGTTCATAGTGTATATAAAGGAGATGCGTGGAGCACATTCATGCATCATACAGCTAAGTGACGTATTGAGTGTATGCTTTATTAAAAAGATAGGTCTTTAATCTAGTTTTGAACTGAGAGAGAGAGTCTGAGCCTCGGACATTATCAGGAAGGCTATTCCAGAGTTTAGGAACCATAAATGAGAAGGCTCAACCTCCTTTACTTGACTTTGCTATTCTGGGTACTACCAGAAGCCCTGAGTTTTGAGATCTTAAAGAGCGGGTTGGATTGTAGCGAGACAGAATGCAGCAGATTAATAGACAATATAAGATCAGTGCAGGAACGTCAGGAGCGATCTGTGTGACGGATACAGCGCAGGTTTACTGTTAAGCTTTTCTGGAGAGAAGACATGCGCTCTTGGAGAATTGGATAAACTAAATTGGCTGTGGTGTATGCGAGAGTCTATTGGTGTTTGACAGTTCTGGGTTGCTGCTGGAAGGGCATCTGCTGCATAAAGCATATGCCGGAATAGTTGGCGGCTCATTCCACTGTGGCGATCTCTGATAAATAAGGGATTAAGCTGAAGGAAAATCAATGAATGAATGTCTTTTTTAAAATCTACACCATAGTGTTCAAAATTTGGTAAGGGTTAATTTTTATGTTTTTGAAAGAAGTCTCTTACATGTTATTATTATATGTCAAAAATCGAGCAAACATTCATTCATTCATTTTCTTTTCGGCTTAGTCCCTTTATTAATCTGGGGTCGCCACAGCGGAATGAACCGCCAACTTATCCAGCATTTGTTTTACGCAGCGGATGCCCTTCCAGCCGCAACCCATCTCTGGAAAACACATCCATACATTGTCATTCACACACATATACTACGGACAATTTAGCTTACCCAATTCACCTGTACCGCATGTCTTTGGACTGTGGGGGAAAGCGGAGCACCCGGAGGAAACCCACGCAACCACGGGGAGAACATGCAAACTCCACACAGAAATGCCAACTGGCCCAGCCGGGGATCGAACCAGCGACCTTCTTGCTGTGAGGCGAACGTTCTAACCACTAGGCCACCATGGCGCCCCATCGAGCAAACAGTAATGTTATAAAAACTGATTCATTCAAGGCAGTTGGTATCTTGATAATCGTGATGAGAAAAGTAAATCTGTAAATACAGTAACATAT
This sequence comes from Danio albolineatus, assembly GCA_903798035.1. Taxonomy (NCBI): domain Eukaryota; kingdom Metazoa; phylum Chordata; class Actinopteri; order Cypriniformes; family Danionidae; genus Danio; species Danio albolineatus. The sequence goes on along the minus strand of CAIGQQ010030319.1, from coordinate 278,300 downwards.
CGCATAACTGTCCTACAGTAAAATACAGTAACATACTGCATAAATGTCCTACAGTAAAATACAAGAACATACCGCATAAATGTCCTTCAGTGATATACAGTAACATACTGCATAAATGTTCTACAGTAAAATACAGTAACATATCGCATAACTGTCTTACAGTAATATACAGTAACATACCGCATAAATGTCATACAGTAAAATACAGTACCATACTGCATAAATGTCCTACAACAAAATATAGTACCATACCGCATAAATGTCCTACAGTAAAATACAGTAACATACTGCAAAAATGTCCTACAGTAAAATACAGTTAATATTACAGTTAAACACTGTCAAATTTACAAAAATCGGCACAGTCCCTTATTTAACAGGAGTCACCACAGCAGAATGAACTGCCAACTCATTCATTTGTTTTCTTTAGTCTCTTTATTAATCTGGGGTTGCCACAGTTAAATGAACCACCAACTATTCCAGCATATGTTATACACAGTGGATGCCCTTCCAGCCCCAATCCAGAACTGGGAAACACCCATACACTCTCACATTCACACGCACACTTTTACACCTACAGTTCACCTAAAGCGCATGTGTTTGGACTGTGAGAGAAATGGGAGCACCCGGAGGAAACCTACACCAATAGGGGGAGAACATGCACAGTACACACACATAAAATGCCAACTGGCCCAGCCAAGACTCGAACCAGCGGCCTTCTTGCTGTGAGGTGACACTGCCAACCACTGAGCCACCGTGCCGCCCCTATTGGTAAAATCGTTTTTAAAATAGTTTTAGATGAAGTGCATTTCATGACACCTCAGGACCTGTCGACTTCAAAACAACTTAATATCAGCAGCCCAAACACAAAGAGAGCAAATGAATGAAAGATGTGAATGATGCTGAATAAGACGTGAATCACAGATGGCACAGAATGACTGACGATCCTTCACTGGATGAATTATTGAGTCGGAACTCTATTGTTTTCAGGGAGGATCATCAGAGCGTGTAGCTGCTAACAGAAAGTGTCACATCCACATCTGTCTGGGTCATTTACTTCCCATAGCTGGACTTTAAGTAGCTTCTTTGGCATTTTCTACATGTCACACTACTGGGTTATATTTGCCTCTTAACTTTTCTCTCAGTTGACCGTCTGTGGGACTAATGCCGTCCTCAAACACTCCTGACAACTGCAAACTTGGGTGTTTGTTTGAGTTTGCTTTCGTCACATTTCGGCAGTTAAAGTCAAAATGATTAAAAGTGAGACTGTAAATCTGCTTAAAATAATTACTAAGTGCTGTTTAACAGAGACATTTTTAAACACAATAGTTTTAATGACTAATTTATAATAACTCTTTCTTTCTTTGCCATGATGACAGCACACAACATTTTTCGACGTAGTCTACTTCTACTTAGGCGGGTTATTGGATAACAGTGTAGACAATCTTAAGTATATTTCTTAAGGGGCTGATTAAACTGCTTTTATTCCAAACACTGAAATATTTTCAGAGCATAACCTAATAAAATGCAGTAATTTACCGTAAAATTTAAACATTTATTTTCCATTTCTTTAAATTCCACCAACGACAGCTATTTTTACTGTAATTAGACATTATTTTATTATTTTTGCAGTGTATAATTCAACTGGAGCTTCATGGTGGTGCAGTGAGTAGCACATTCGCCTCACAGCAAGAAGGTTTAATAATATATATATATACAGTTGAAGTCAAAATTATTAGGCCCCCTGAATTATTAGCCCTGACAACTTTTTTCCCCAGGTCACACTTTATTTTGATAGTCCGTTTGTTGAATTCAAGTTACATTGCAACTAATTCTCGATAGATTATAAGTAGACTGTTAGGTTAGGGTTAGGGTTGTGTTAGGGTTAGTGTAAGTTGACGTACTTGCAAAGTATCTTATAGTCTGTTAAATGTCTGTTGAATGTCAGTATCACCAGATATCAAGTAGACAGTCTATTAATACTCAAATGGACCATCGAATAAAGTGTTAAACATTTGTAATCATAATAAGTCTCATTTCAAAATCACTAATTTATTTCATCTTTGTCATTTTGACAGCACATAATATTTGACTAGATATTCTTCAAGACACTTCTATACAGCTTAAAGTGTCATTTAAAGACTTAACTAGGTTAATTAGGTTAAATAGTCAGGTTAGAGTAATTAGGCAAGTTATTGTACAATGATGTTTTGTTCTGTAGACAATCGGAAAAAAATAGCTTAAAGAGGCTAACAATATTGACCTTAAAATGGTATTTAAAAAATTAAAAACTGCTTTTATTCTAGCCGAAATAAAACAAATAAGACTTTCTCCAGAAGAAAAAATATTATCAGACATACTCTGAACATAAGTTAGCGGTTCATTCTGCTGTGGCGACCCCGGATTAATAAAGGGACTAAGCCGACAAGAAAATGAATGAATGAATGAATACTGTGAAAATTTCCTTGCTCTGTTTAACATCATCTGGGAAATATTTAAAAAAGAAAAAAAAATCAAAGTGGGAATTCTAATAATTTTGACTTCAACTGTATATATATTAAGTTTACTGGAGTAACATAATTTCAAAATTCTTTCAGAGTATGCACTTTGAAACTGAGTTTTCAAAATCACGTTAATACTAATCTTCATAAAATTGACCGTGGTTTACCCTGAAACTGGTGATTGTGCCAACACTAATATACCTCCCTTTGCAAAGCTCCACTTGCAGTGTGTTTGAGGCATGGTGCGGATGGGGTGTGATTTGTGAGAGGTTTTGGAGTCTCTGTTGGCGGGTGATGCCATGGCTGATGATGTAAGTGCTCTTTATTTAGAGCCTTTATCTCAGAGAAGCCTGCAGTAACACAGGGAGGATTGGGTTTCTCTCTGCGGACGGGACAGGACAGGACGGGCCGTATCTCTTACAGTGTGGCCTGGTCGGCGCAGGACAGATCTCTTTACTTAGAGGCTAATTGATCGAGGATGTGGAGGAGGGTGTGTGTGTGTGTGTGTGTGTGTGTGTGTGTGTTCTGCCCCATAAGGACTCACTCTCGCCCCTAACCCACCTATTGATCATGTAATGGTACAGTCCGCAACCCTTAACCTTCTAATCTCGTCTGACTGTGCTGCCAAATACTGCCAATTCGGCTACAGACTGGAAGAAGGGGAAAGTAAAAAGAAATCAAGTATAAAAAGCAATGGATAGTGTTGTGGAAATTGGATGGTTTCTTAGCCTTTAGGTGAATGTACTCTCCATTTCAGTGGACGGTTTTGTGAAAGGTCACACAGTTAAAGTCAAGTACCGCCGTGGAACTAATTATAACATTTCCTCCTAATATTCTGGGATGTGCTTCAAAGCTCTATTGGTTTAGTTTTAGGATCCAAAAATGAGCTGTTCTGCAGTAAACTGTGATATTTGTGATGCAAAGTGGAACATGAGCAATTTATCACAGAGCCAGCAATATTGTGATTAATGCTATTATTGAAATGAATGCCAGCCACTGACATAATTGGATTATGAAATTAGTACTAAGTGCACAAATGTAAATAACATACTGACTCATATGCTTACTACTTTATTACTACTACTACACAACGTAAATAAATACTGGTTGCCTTACATTTTTAAGCTGAATCAAATTAACCCAACCCAGGCTCATTCTGAGAATGTAGTCCTGAGTACGTTTCTGGAGGTCGCGGAATACGTCCTGTGAGGTACGACTTTTTGCACTCTTTGTTTTCGCAAATCCACGAAAGGGCCGCTGCAGATGCTTTTTGAGATCTCAAATGTCTCTCGCGAGTGCCGTTCATGCCTGCTGTTCTCGCGTAAACCCACCAGAGGCCGCTGTCGGCTGACTGTTTGGCTGACTGACTGAATGACTGACAGACCATCCAATCGACTGACCCACCTTTCTCCTTCCCTAAACCCAACCAAAATTTTATCGATTGACCCACCCACACACTTCCCTAAACCCAACCAACAACTTTCAAAAAAGCAATCCAGAATAAAATAAAAGCCCTCGTCTCATTTTTACCACGTTTTCAGACTTAAGCACATTCTCACCCTGTTATTTACTGCTTCAATGAGTTTAATGAGAAGTACCACCATAATAATCGGTATTGAAGTACAGTAGCATAGTAGGCGTAATTAAGCAGCCACAGCACTGCACAGATCAAAAACAAGGCAGATTAACTCTTCTAATTATCGATATTTATTATTGTCAGCCACTTAAATAAAAGGTTTAGCCTATTAAAATCAATTTACTAATCACATCTGTGTTACAAGTGTGTTCATTTTTTTACTTTAATTATTCAGAGATTCCTCCACGTACCACTAGAAGGAAGCTGATGTACCACTAGTGGTATGAGGACCACAGTTTGAGAACCACTGGTTTAAGGTGTAAGTGACAACAGTGTAATTATGAATGTAATTACAGACGTTAATTACAGAAGTATTTACTTGCAGGTATTAAATCAATCATAAGTACACTATAAAAACATGTATTTACAAGGGCTGTCAATTGATTAAAAAAATTTACTAATTAATCACACTTTTGTTTGTGATTAATCATGATTAATCACGAAAAGCCGTATTTATTACAGAAATAAAAACACAGGCATGTAAGTGCCATTTGAATTTTAAAACAATCAATGCCAATAACAAAGAAAAAATTATTTCCATGTTGGATTCTAAGTTAACTACAAATAAAATCCAAAATACAGGCATTGCAATTATGGAAATTGGAAAAAAATAATAATAATAAAGTATTGAACACAAACAATTGTATTCATTGTAAAAACAATTTTGCTTAGTCCTCCTTAACATTTAGCTTGTTGCTAAGACAGTCCAGTCTGTTGACATCATCGGGTGACAACACACACGCACGCACGCACACACACACACACACAGAGAGGGCGCAGTACAGCGCACTCCCTTCAAATCATCACCACGCACGACTACGGTTCTTAAAGTATGGCTGTATTTCTCAAGCAAGGATTCTAATACAGCAACGCGAAGCAGACGCTTTACAAAAGTTGCGTGTAGGGGAGAAACACGTCAAACTTAATGAAACATTTGAGGGTGCTTGGAATCAACTTAGAGAGGAATGGGCTGTCTTTGACAGCTTGCGACATCATCTGGCACTTTCACTGAGTACATTTACATGGATCCATATTATCCTTTATCCATATTCCTTTGCTCATTAAACACACGCAGGGCCGGAGCAAGCTGAACTGGTGCTCTAGGTGAACGGTGATCACGCCGCCCTCAACCCGAAAGTGAAAAGGAAAGTGACCGGTTCGCGGATGAACGTGAGGACCGGTAGGGAGGGGGTAGGTGTCGCGGATTAAAGTGAGGACCGGGGGGGTTGTTCACTATTCTGCCGCCCTTGTCGGCCGCCTAGGTTGCTTCTATGGACGCGCTGGCCCTGAACACACGTCGGCCACAACAGGAAATAAAACAAAAACTGCCACTGCGTTAAATGCGCTAATTTTTTAAAACGGCTTAAATATTTCAAATTAATCGGCGTGCGTTAACGCGCTAATTTTGACAGCCCTAGTATTTACACAATAAGTACATTCAAACAAATGATTAATTTCAGTGTAAGTACATATTAGTTAAGGCCATTTCATATAAAGTGGGACCCATTTGATAATTCCATAAATAAATGAACTATATTATCAACATTATAATGACCGAACGTCTAAATCAGTATTGTCAGTAAACAATAATATACAGTTAATAATAATAATAATAATAATAATAATAATAAAACCTTTTATTTATAGGCGCCTTTCAAGACACTCAAGGACACCATACAGTAGATCACAAACACATCATAAAAATACAAGCAGTAAAAATAACAGTCAACATAATATCAAACCAGCAAATCATTAAAAGCTATCCTAAACAAAAATGTTTTTATCTGAGATTTAAAATTGGAAATAGAGTCCACCTGGCGAATGTGTGAAGGCAGGGAGTTCCATAGCTTTGGTGCTGCACAACTAAAAGCCCTGCCACCAAATGACTTCATCTTAAAGCTTGGAGCACACAACAGTTCAGCAGAAGATGATCTCAAAGTCAAAATTATGAGCTCTCCAGTGATTTTTCTTTCCCCAAATATTTTCCAAATGATGTTTAGCAGAGCAAGGAATTTTTCACAGTATTTCCTATAATATTTTTTCTTCTGGAAAAAGTCTTATTTGTTTTATTTCGGCTAGAATAAAAGCAGTTTTAAAAATTTTTAAAACCATTTTAAGGTCAATGTTATTAGACTTGTTAAGCAATATTTGTTTTCGATTGTCTACAGAACAAACCATCGTTATACAATGATTTGCCTAATTACTCTAACTTGCCGAATTCACCTAGTTAAACCTTTAAAGGGTCATGAAACACCAAAACACATTTTTTGAGCTGTTGACTCATATATGTGTCCCGCGCTGCTATAAACACTATTAGGACACATATATTTCGCTAAAGAGTGAAAATTGGTTGTTTTTGCGTTATTTCGAGCAAATTCGTTCCTCCGGTTTGAATATAAACACATTTTTGAAGCTGCGTCACGCAGATGAGATCCATGCGTGTATTCCAGCGTGGAGAGTGAACGTCTGTACTGGCGAGTGCATCGTGACGTCTCTGAATGTGCGGCATTTATTCATGAGATACACTTGGTTCAAACCAATCAGCGCGCTCTATTATGAATGCGTCGCAACTTCATTAATATTCATGATTGCTTCGAAGATTGTTTGTACCTGTTGCAGTGTCCAGACAGCAGAGATTTTTTTATTTTTATTTCCCCACTATGAAAGCGTAGCTGGACTCCCACGCGCGCGCAGCAGAAATTATTTTTTTTCACCGGAGAGCTTTCCGCATCTGGAAATGGTGAAATCCGGATTTGCCGCTCGTCTCCTTTTAAAAAAATACACAGCTGCAGTTCATGTTGATTGTCCTGTATTTGGTAAGTACACGATGTGTGCTCTTTGTTTGTTTATTCAGATGGGAAAGTTAGTTCGTATCGTCAGCAGTACTGTTTCAGTTTAAAGACAGACCTTAGTTTACAGCACGTTAACATCATTACAGTATTATAGACTGAAAGATCCACTGTAGATGCTGCTCTCCGAGTGGAAAAATATGAACACCGCCACATTTTGTGACAGGATAGTGTATACACACACGGCTTTCTGACGCTACCTACCGAGAGCATAAGTTACCGAGAAATGCGGAGGGGTTTTTATTTCTCTCATACGCCGCGTGGTCTCAAACACTCGATTAAAAACGCACTCTTAGCAGTTTCTCACATCTCGTTTGTCACGGGGGCATGCAAGAAATGTTCCTGGATTAAAGTGAAAGTCCCGTTAAAGTCGACAAATTAATAATTTGGCAAATAATTCGATTACTGATGTCCATGTAAACACAGTCACTGTCTTTCTCCCCCTGCGTCTGTGTTTGTTTTGCCTCTGTGAACATCAGCGCGTGCCCAAATGGAAACTCACATTTTTATGCAAAACCTTCCCTCTTTCCCTTCCACGACACTCCCACCTAAACCGAGCTGGACACACCCACTTTCCTGAGCTTTTCCAGACTAGAGGTGTGAAAACACCCGCTGAGACTGGGGGGTTTCGTGGCCCTTTAAATGTCACTTTAAGCTGAATACTAGTATCTTGAAAACTATCTAGTAATGTCATCATGACAGAAGATAAAAGTGTGCTATTGTTAAAGGTGTTATTAAAACTATGATGTTTAGAAATGTGTTGAAAAAAATCTTAGGGAATTGGGGAAAAAATAGACAGGGGAGCTAATAATTCTGACTTCAACCGTAGATCTCATTTCTGGTTTAAAACCTTCCTCAGATCTTCAGCCAGACGTTCAGAGGTGTTTGTGATGTGAGCAGGTGTGGGCGGAAACCTCTTGTGCATGAAATAAAACCTGGCTGGAGCAGCGGCAAATACTCTCTGCGTGTGTGTGTGTGTGTCTACCTGTTTGTATTGAATAGTGCCCATTAATAATTTAGCTGCATGGCTGCTGGCTATTATTACAGAAAAATAGTGCAGTGCGTTTGGACACATGCCTCCTGCTTGTAAGTCAATAGAGAACAGTTCACCCAGTAGGAGCAGGACAGAGCAGTCGCAAACCCATGACAAACCTCACCGCTTCACGTCTCTGTCTACTGTTTCCACTGTACGGCTCTCTGCATGAGGCGTGCACCGCACTCTATTTTCATTGATGTTATTGGTTCAGGGCCTGGACTTGTGGGGCAAAAATGGTTGCTCGTATTGTGTACTCAGTCATTATGAGTCTAATGAACCATAATCATAATACCATAATAAGAAAATACACTACCGTTCAGAGGTTTTGGGTAATTTTTTTTTTTTTTTTTTTTTAAGACAATACAGATGATAAGGCAATTTTGTTTGGGAAATATGCATTAAAATGATCGAAATTGGCAGTGGATACATTTCTGAGGACAAACTATTTCAAATCGATTTCCTCTAAGTTTCCAAGGATCCTGAACAAAACGAAGTGTAGTTTCAACAAATAAATACAATCAAATAAAAAATGTTTAATAAAGCATTAAAAATATATATATAAATAAATAAAAATAATAATGCAAAATAAAATAAATGCTCAATATTTATTATAATAAGAAATGTGTCTTGAATAATATTAAGAAGAAATAAGAATAAGAAATGCAACTGAAAGCATTGTTTTAAAACTTATTTAAAATTGTCTAAAAATTACGTTTTAGAAGATTGTTACCGTATTAGCGGTGGCGTTACGGTAGCACAATGGTAGCACAACTGCCTCACAGCAAGTATGTTGCTGGTTCGAGCCCCTACTGGGCCAGTTGGCATTTCTGTGTGGAGTTTGCATGATATCCCCGTGTTTGCGTGGGTTTCCTCCAAAGTCCAAAGACTTGCGCTATAGGTGAATTGGTTAAGCTAAATTGTCCGTAGTGTATTTGTGTGAATGAGAGAGTGCATGGGTGTTTCCCAGTGTTGGGTTGTGGCTGGAAGGGCTTCCGCTGCCTTAAAAACATATGTAGGATAGGTTGGTGGTTCATTCCGCTGTGTCGACCCCAGATTAATAAAGGGACTAACAGCTCTACATGTTTTAGCACATTGCTAGCATATTTATGGCATTGGTTGCAAGTTTTATCGTACTAGCATGTTTTAAAAATACAGTGTGCTTAACATATTAAGCACATAGAGAGCATGTTTTAGTGTTTCTAACATGTTCTAGCACATTATTAGCATGTTTAGCCACCTTAGCTTGTTTTAGAGCTTTGTCAGCATGTTTTAACATTGTTAGTATCTTTTAGCACATTGCTAACATAAATTAGCACATCATTTGTAAGTCTTAGTTTGCTAGCATAAACATTAATGTTTTGCAATTTGTTAACATTTAAAAAATAGCATGTGTTAAATATTTGCTATTATTTAACATTGCCAGCAATTTTAACAGGTTTCCAGCTAGTCTTGAAGCATAGGGAGCATGTTTTAGTTTAACTCTTCATGTTCTAACAAGTTGCTAGAATGTTTAGCCACGTTAGCTTGTTTTAGAACTTTGGTAGCATATTTTAACACGTTGGCTGCATATCTTAGCTTACTGGCATGTAAAACTTACAGTGTGCTTTATCATATTGTTATTATGCCTTAAAAATAGCATGTTTTAGATATCTGCTATTTTTTAACACATTGCTAACATTTCAAAAGGTTTCTAGCATGCCTAAAACATATGTAGGTAGCATGTTTTAGTGTTTTTAACAATTTTAACATGTGCTAGCACATTACTAGCACGTTTACCCATATTAGCTTGTGTAAGGCCTTGGCCAGCATGTTTTAAAATTGTTAGTATGTTTTAGCACATTGCTAACATATTTTAGCACATCGCTTGTAAGTCTTAGTTTGCTAGCATAAAAATTAGTGTTTTAACATAATGTTAACATTTCAAAAATATCATGTGTTAAATATTTGCTATTATTTAACACATTGCTAGCAATTTTAACAGGTTTCCAGCAAGTCTTCAAACATAGGGAGCATGTTTTAGTTTAACGCTAACATGTTCTAGCACATTACTAGAATGTGAGAATGTGTAGTAACATTAGCTAGTTTTAGAACTTTGCTTGCATGTTTGAGCATTGTTAGCAAATTTGAGCACATTGGCTGCATATCTTAGCTTGCTGGCATGTAAAACTTACAGTGTTCTTTATCATAATGTTATTATGCCTTAAAAATAGCATGTTTTAGATATCTGCTATTATTTTAACACATTGCTAACATTTCAACAGGCTTCTATCATGCCTAAAAACATATATTGTAGGTAGCATGTTTTAGTGTTTTTAACAATTCTAACATGTGCTAGCACATTAATATCATGTTTACCTATATTAGCTTGTTTTAGGCCTTTGCCAGCATGTTTTAAAATTGTTAGTATGTTTTAGCACATTGCTAACATATTTTAGCATATCGCTTGTAAGTCTCAGTTTGCTAGCATAAAAATTTGTGTTTTAACATGTTGTTAACATTTCAAAAATAGCATGTGTTAAATATTTGCTATTATTTAACAAATGGCTAGCAATTTTAACAGGTTTCCAGCTAGCCTTAAAACATAGGGAACATGTTTTAGTTTAACTCTAACATGTTCTAGCACATTACTAGAATGTTTAGTCACATTAGCTAGTTTTAGAACTTTGCTAGCATGTTTGAACATTGTTAGCAAATTTTAGCACATTGGCTGCATATATTAGCTTGGTTGGTAAAACTTCCAGTGTGCTTTATCATTGTTATCATGCTTTCAAAAATAGCATGTTTTAGATATCTGCTAATATTTTAACACATTGCTAACATTTCTACAGGTTTCTTGCATGCCTAAAAACATGTACTGTAGGTAGCATGTTTTAGTGTTTTTAACAATTCTAACATGTGCTAGCACATTACTAGCATGTTTACCCATATTGACTTGTTTTAGAACTTTGCTAGCATGTTTTAACATTCTTAGCATGTTTTTGTACATTAACATATTTTACATTAAAAAACTTCTATTTTCCAACCACATTGCTAGTCTTAAAATGTAAGATATATGCTAAAAATCATTCATCCAAAAGCATTAAAAAAATCTTACCACAAAATGTGGGTCTTAAAGCAAAGGCAGCTGAGAAGCAGCGATGTAAAGCAGACATTCATACATATTTCAGCATGGCTTAAGTGTCCAGATCCACTGCATGAACTCTCATCTGAAATCTTCAGACGGTGAAGTGTGTCTCCTTCCTCTGATATCTCCATTCCTCTTCTTTCTCTCTCTCTCTGTTTACAGAGTACTGTGTGTGATTCTGTTCTGGGTCTGCAGGGATGTGGTGCTGTTTGTCGGGCTCTGAGGTGAAGGGTTTAGATTGAGGGCAGATTTTGGCCAGTTTGATACGCTCTGTTATCGATACTGGGTCTGAATGCAGTCGAAATTGTTTGGCGAGTTAATAGCGGTTTGATGATGTCACTGTCAGTGACCTGGGGAAAAATTGACCCCTGTGCGGCAAGAATCGCTAAAATGCCAGCCGTGCAATTACGAACTACAGGCCCCAGCGGCACCGCTGCGTTTTGTTTTATGTCCTTCAGAGACACACAGGCTCTTATGCATGGATAAAGACTCAATCCATCGTCGTCTCCTCTCTCTCACACACACACACACACACACACACACATGCATTCAGTTTATAGTTTGCAATCAGAAACACAAATTCTGGTGATTTTCATTGCATGACTTGTTCAGTCGAGTGAACAAATGTATGTGCCGACATTTTTAGTCGTAATAATTCTATGATATTAACTTATCATTTGTGCTTTTGTTTTCACAAATTATTAGGTCGTGATGCTTCGAATATGAAAACACATATTATAAAGCATTCGCCAAAATATTATACATCGATGATGATAAAAAAAAAATACTAAACTACTAAACAGCCTAGGCTGGTTGGCTGGTATTAGCTGGTTGACTAGCCTGTTTTTAGAGCCGTTTTGGCCATTTCCGGGCTGGTTTCCAGCTATTTCCAGCCTGGTCTTAGCTGGTCAGGACCAGCTAAATCTAGGTAAAACCAGCTTGACCAGCCTGGTTTAAGCTGGTGAAGCTGGTTTTAGCTTATCTCCCAGCCTGACCAGCTAAGCCCACGCTGGAAATAGCTGGAAACCAGCCCGGAAATGGCCAAAACCCCTCTAAAACCAGGCTGATCAACCAACTAAAACCAGCCAACCGGTTTAAGCTGTTTTTTTTAGCAGGGTGGTTGCATGTCTTAAGACTTGCTAGCATGTTTTTAAAATTCCAGTGTGTTTTAACATTTTGATAGTTTTTCAAAATAGTTATTTGCTGTTGTAAAGAGTAAATCATATAACTTTTAATACGTTTGATATGTTTAATACGTTTTTTTATGACCTCGGGTTAACAAACATTTGCTGTTTGACAGTAGCACATTTAAGTTCTTCATAGACACACAACCTCTTATTCGTAAATAAAAGTGCAATCAGAAACACAAACACTCCTAATCTGCACTGCAAGACGTTCATTTTAGGTTTTATCACTGACCTGCATTTGAGTGTGTGCGTGTGTGTGCCGTCAACAGAAATGGGGCAGTTACTATCACGATGAAATTTCAAGCGCATAATTTATTCATTAACAGTAAAAAAAACAGCATTACATCACCTCACACTCACGATTTTCACGATTTAGTGGCACTTTCTCCACTTTTTTTCCTCCATGTCCGTTAGGCTAATGTGGAAACCGGAAGCTTTTTTGGTTAGCGTCGAATAAATGTTGACAATCAGTGGGAGTTTTATGACGGCGTTTTGCGGCACCTGCCTGCATTTGTAATCTCAAATGATCTCCAAACCACACAAAAGCTTCTAACAGCGTTTCTCTGGTGTTTTGCGAGCACATCCCTCGTCAACATAACAGTCCAAATAGGCTTGTAGCGTATCTATTTGTTTTTATCTGCGTATTGTTGTTTTATTTTTTCTCTCCTCCCCATCCCTTTCTGTCCTTTAAAAAGAAAAGACGGAAGAAGGAGCGGAAAGAGAAAATCCTCAGGAGGCATCTATAATTCATGGCTTAGCTTAGTGGCTGGGAAAGAGCGCCATACTGCTGTTCTGAGCTTTATTTGCTGATATCCCCCTTTTCTCCACTCGCTGGCTTTACACGGCCACGGATTGAGTTTACACGCAGGTAGAAGTTCAGTCAGCAGGTGCGGGTTCACCACACACGCTCGCTCGCTCACACACACATCTGGCCTTGCTCTGCATTTCTTTCACTCTATTTTTACTCATATATTATTCATTTGAGTTTTATTTTATTTAATGTCAAGCTGTAATTATTGACACACATTCTCTTTTGACTTCATTTCGCATGTTAAACTGCACTGAAAGAAAGATTCGTTGGATTTACTCATAAATTTTGAAGGTAAGTCTTTGTAAACAATGGATATGGGCTGAATTTAAACACAGAAATTAAATTTAGTTATGTTCAACTTAATTTCTTTTATGAAACCAAAAAATATATTGAAATAAAGTATAATTGATATTGCTATACATTAGAAAATATGATTCAATGTATTGGAATCTTATTTGACTTCTTATTGCTATATATTGATTCATATATTAAAATATATTGATATACAAACAAAACCGTATTACATTATTGCATGTATTTTTTATGAGTTAAGCAAGCACATGATTAACAATAGTCCAAATCAGATTTTTGCATGACATTCATTATATATTACATTATATAGGCATATTGATGGACCATATATGGCTATGTTTTGATTCATATGTTGTAAAATGTAGATGAGAGTATTTAAAATTCAATTATCATTTTTTTTTTTTAAATTGAATTTTCATTTTATTCCTTCACATCTCAGACATTTCATCATCAACAGGACATTTCAGTCCTCCACGCTGCAACATGGAGGTATGCATGCATAAAGGTTGGCATAATGTGGCAGATCAACAAACATACATTTTCTGTTGAATTGCATCACATCAAAAAAAACTTTTTCCTGTCCTGTAACACTCTTTTCAAGCCAACTACATCTTCTAAATTTAGCACTGAACTTCTTATACATGTTTAATATTCTGCAATTTATAATATAATATTTATATATAATACATTATGTAATACAAATCAATATATTTTTCAACACGTCATCATATAAGACATGTTCTCATATAAATCTGATTATATTATCTTGAGGTACATTGAGGTATATTATCTCATATAATTTTACACACATACTCTCAGAAAAAAAGGTACACGATGGTACAAATAACGTTCCTTGAGGAGCAGTTTTGTACCTTTGTAAAAATTTTACCTTATATGGTACTGAAAAGACCTCTTATGATACTGTTCTGTGCCTTTTATGGTACAACTGAAATGAAGGTACACAATTGTTCTCATATAAAAGGTACAAAAGTGTTGAACAACTCCTTCTTTATTACAGTATCTATGAAAATAAATATAACTGGAAAGGCAAAGTGATTTTTATGAACAATTTCCATATTAAAACAAGAATCATCATTTAAAAGTATATGTTTAAAGATACTTATAAACATACATTTTTAGTTCTATAATACAATAATACAAAAACATCTGGTAAAACATAAAACTATAGGTATTGTAAACTAAACATTTAAGGCATTTTAATAAATGTTTGGTAAGCATTTTTGACACTGTTAAGGTACAAAGTGTCACAAAGTATGGTCACCTTTCACAAAGTATACAATATTGTATCTGCAGGCTTTTAAAAACAAAGGTACATTTTGGTTTCCCATGGTACAAATAATAACCTTAAAAGGTACAAATGTGTTTCTTTTCTTAAGGTACAATTCTGTCCCATAAAAAGGTGCTGCCCCAGTGACAAGGGTTTGTACCTTCTTTGGTACAACATTGTACCATTATTTCTGAGAGTATATATACATACAATGCCTCTTCCAGCATATAATTTCATATATTCCGTGATATATTTCAATATACATAACAATATGTCAAATAGTATAATTAATGTATTAGTTCAATGTATGAAAATGGCAATAATTGCAGTGTTGTCTCATATATTGCAATATAACTTACATCTATATAATATATTATTATATAATACATGATATGTTACTATGTAGGCGCCACGGTGGCCGAGTGGTTAGCACGTTCGCCTCACAGCAAGAA
>CAIGQQ010030319.1:250126-262707 GCA_903798035.1 Danio albolineatus | reverse complement strand
ATGTGTTTCCCAGAGATGGGTTGTGGCTGGAAGGGCATCCGCTGCGTAAAACAAATGCCGGATAAGTTGGCGGTTTATTCCGCTGTGGCGACCCCGGATTAATAAAGGGACTAAGCCGACAAGAAAATGAATGAATGAATGTTACTATGTAAATTTCACAATATATGGAGACACATGAAATATATCGTCAGGTAATGTATTGAGAAATATATTTTTGTTGCGTAAGGGTTGTGTTTAAAATCAGCCCATAAATTGTTTGCAACCACTCAGGCTACCTTAAAAATGTGTAAATCCAATAAATCATTTTTCTTTTTCAGTTTGTTTTGCTATTTTTGTTTTAAACTTAAAGAAATCGTTCGATTTCAAATGAAAAGTCTATCATAATTTTTACCAATAGTTATTATATTGCATAATCAGTGTCATATTAGATGATTTATGACAAATTTGAATAATACTAGTGTCTAATTCGATGCTTGAAACTAAGAGGTATGGAATGGAGTTTTTCGTTTTAATTCTTACTTATTTTTATTTTATGCTGAGTTTTGCTGAGACGTAAATTTCCCTTTGGGTCTTAAATAACTAATTTACTCGCCCCTTCACTTGTTCCAAACCTTCTTATTTCTGTTAAACACAAAATTGTAACAACATGAGGAAGAGAAAATGATCATTTTTGTGTGAATTATCCCTTTAAGAGGGAGAAGAATAACAAAAGTTTGATATCGGACACCATTTACCTTCACTGGTCAAGTGGATAATTCATTCATTCCTTTTCCTTCGGCTTAGTCCCTTTATTCATCAGCGGTCGCCACAGCAGAATGAACCGCCAACTTCCAGCATATGTTTTACACAGTAGATGCCCTTCCAGCTGCAACCCAGTACTGGGAAACACCCACACACACCTTTTCACACGCATATTCATACACTATGGCCAATTTAGTTTATTCAATTCACCTCAAGCGCATGACTTTGGACTGTGGGGGAAACCCAAACACAGGGAGAACATGCAAACTCCACACAGAAATGTCAACTGACACAGCCGGGACTCAAACCAGTGACCTTCTTATTGTGAGGCAACAGTGCTAACCACTAAGCCACCGTGCCACCCCTCAATTGAATAATCAGATTGTTTATTGTTCCGTTCAGCCTGTGTCGTGCTAATGATTTCGCGTGACGCTGTGCAGCTTATAGTTTAATCTCTGTCAGTGTTTGGTCGTGAGGGTGTTTTGTTGTTGACTTTGGTATGGTAATCAGCGGTGATGTCGTGTCGGGTCACAGGATGGTTATGGAAGCGCAGGTTTAGCGCTGAACTGAGACGAGAGCTGTTTTCGCTGTCCTCCGTCATGAATAATAGAGTTTGAGGAGTCCCGTGCGTGTGCCATGGCATTGTTCACAGTTTGTGTCACACCAGCGCATGGTTAACTAGGCAAAACAAAAGCTTTTCAATATTTCAGTGTGTTAGAGACGCGCTGCGAGCACCGGCCGGAGTGAGAAACACACTGAGAGACGCAGAGATCTGACACACACACATGCATATAACCCTGAAAACTGACATTTGCTGTATTTAAATATAAAACTTCACTTGATCTGAGTTAAGAATGTTTAGGTTTTAGAAATGTGCACTGTACAAACATATCTGTTAAGAAACAGTTGACATATTTTGTGATTCACAAGTGTTTTCCGTTTATTTACGGTTGTGAATTGCATTATGGGATGTTGATCTCTGCTCTGTCCAAGTGACTTTTATTGACATTTTCATTCATTCGTTCATTTTCTTTTTGGCTTATTCCCTTTATTAAAAAGGAGTTGCCACAGCAGAATGAACCGCCAACTTATCCAGCATGTGTTTTACGCAGCGGATGCCCTTCCAGCCGCAACCCATCACTGTGAAACATCCATAAACACTCATACACTTTGGTCAATTTTAGCTTACCCAATTCACCTGCATGTCTTTGGACTTGGAAACCGGAGCACCTGGAGGAAACCCAAACTCCACACTGAAACGCCTACTGATCCCGGTGAGGCTCGAACCAGGGACCTTCTTGCTGTGAGGCGATCGTGCTACCCACTGCACCACTGTGATGGTGCATAAAACATAAATCATTTTAAAATTAGAGCACACTATCCATAAATTAGTAGCTTTCCGCATGTATTTTTTAGTTTTCCCTGTTTAGTTATGTTTTTAAATTGCATTATGAGACCTTGATCTTTTTCCCAACATCTTTAAACCTTGAAATGTTTAAAGAAAAGTGGCTTTTATTAACATTTTAAATAGTTTAAAGTAGGGTTGCGCGATACTAGAAAAATCTGATATTGCAATATTTAATTTCTAAGGAATAAACATTGCGTTATGAATACAGTTTCACACAATAGTTTGAATATTTGACTTTTTTTGTGGAGTCTTAACAGTATTCAGGTACAGAAATTATTATAACCACAATGTAAAAAATGCTTTGTCTCGTTTCTGGCGCAAATATCAAAAGATTTTTGTTTTGTTTTTAGATTAAATATATAAATATTCTTAAATCAAAAACATCTAGACGAATAAAAAGTATTTTTTCTGTTAAGTCTTTGAAAAATAAATGTCAAAATGAAGTGAGTTTTTGCTTAAAACAAGCTAAATAATCTGAGTAAGTTACCAAAAACAACTTTTTTTTTGCATGTCTAGAAAATTCCTCTTGATTTAAGACTTTTTGGATATTTAGACTAGAAACAACACAAAAACTCTTTCTTTTTTTGCAGTGTAGATCAAAGACAAGACGTCCCGTTTTGATGTCCGCACCAAATGATAAAAGTGCTCACTGCAAAAGCATATTAAACGCAAGAAAATGCTCTAATGTTTAAATAACGTCTGTAAAAATAACTTTGAGTGACAATGAGTGAAATCATGCTTCATTTTCATTCATATTCTTGTCGGTGTAGTCCATTTATTCATTTGTTTTACGTAGCGGATGTCCTTCCAGCTGCAACCTATCACAGGGAAACATCCATACACACACACTCACTCATTCACACACATACCCTTTAGTGCATGTCTTTGGATTTGTGTGGAACCGGAGCACGCGAAGGAAACCCACGCCAACACGGTGAGAACATGCAAACTCTACACAGAAATGACGACTGACCCAGCCGAGGCTCGAACCAGCGACCCTCTTGCTGTGAGGCGATTGTGCTACCCACTGCGCCACCGTGAGGCCCTTTTTTCATTTTCATTCATCATAACAGATATATTAATATCAAAACTCAACAACATACATTGTTCCCTGTACTCGTTAAAATACTTAAACATCATATTAAATTATATTAGAAAGTCTTGCTGACAAATGGGTGAAAAGTATAAAGATTATAAATGACACTTAAAGGGATAGTTCATCCAAAACATGAAAATTCTCTCATCGTTTACTCATGCTTCACTCATTTCAAACTGTCCTGAGTTTCTTTCTTCTGTTGAACACAAAAGAAGATATTTAGAAAAAATCTGGAAACTTTTAACCATTGACTTCTGTTTGAATTTTCCTACCGTGGAAGTGATTGTTTTCAGAATATCTTCGTTTGTGTTCAACAGAAGAAACTCGTAGAGTAAATAGTTACTATGTTTTGATTTGGGTGGACTATCCCCTTTAATAAGTATTTTGGAGCCAAACTGTGATCATATTAATAGTGTTATTAGAAATATTAGGTTAATAGTAATAATAATAAGATAATACAGACAGAATTGAAGAGTTTATGTAAAAAAAGCGAGAGAATGGGGCAGTTTTTGTTTTAAAAAAACTGACAAAATACACTGTAAAACAATATCTGTTAATGAACAGTGTCCGTATTTTGTGATTTTTCATTTATTTAGTATTGTGAATTGCATTAAGGGATGTTAATCTCTGCTCTGTCAGCTTTTAATATTGAAAATTCAACTGTACAGTTTAACAAAGTGACTTTTATTGACGTTTTAGTAGTTTGACATAATATATAAGAAATAATATATAGTCAAATGAGTCTGTAAAATAACAGAAAATGTACTGGCGGTTAATACAAGGTTTTTACAGCGTAATACAACACCAACCCATACAATATAGCACTTTAAACTATTAAAAGTCAATAGAAGGTCTTTTTTTTTTTTACTTTTCAAGATTAAAAGTTGTTGGAAGACAGATCAAGATCTGAGAATGCAATTCAAAAGCATAAATAAATGAGGAAAGAAATCACAAAATACAGAAAACTTCTAAATTATGTATAATTATGACAGTGTACTTTATCATAAAACACGTCCCAAAAGCCATCAGAAGGAGCTTCTTTAGTGTAGGAAAACTGTTCTTCATTGGAGTGTCGATGTGTGTTTAGCAGGAGCTGTGGTGCTGTAATGCAGGTGTCTTTGCTTCTGCATGCCTGTATATGATGCCAGCATTCAGTCAGGAGACTCTTATTATGGCTCATAGTGGCATTGTTATGCAAATGATGCTTTGCATTATTGAGCTGAAAGACCGTCAGGATGAAGGACAGCCAAAAAACTCTGAAAACTCTCACCAAACACTGCAAACACACACGCGAACCACACATTCTAGAGAGTCAGAGAGTGTGCTATTAAACAGGGGACCATCTAATTAATCCAGTTAATTACTTAGGTCAGCTAATTATTTAATTTAGCAAGCATCATTTCAAGAGCTCTGTTATGTTAAAACACATTTTTTAAATATTATACTTTACACACCAATCAAAGTGTTCTCGAACATAAGCATTGTGTGTGTGTGTGTGCGTGTTTGTGTGTGTGTGGTTATATAATTAGCTAGCTTCTGAGGTAATAAAACTATTCATTCATTCATTTTTTTTCGGCTTACTCCCTTTGTTAATCTGGGGGTCACCACAGCAGAATGAACCGCCGACTTATCCAGCATATGTTTTACGCAGCGGATGCCCTTCTAGCTGCAACCCATCACTGGGAAACATCTATAGAAGAACACGCAAACGCCACACAGAAATGCCAACTGACCTAGCTGGGGCTCGAACCAGCGACCTTCTTGCTGTGAGGCGATTGTGCTACCCACTGTGCCACCGTGACACCCGTAATAAAACTATATACAGTAATATATAGTTAAACTATTAATAAAAAACTCAATGAGCTCAATGATACAAATCAAAAACCTGTTGAGCTACTTGAAATAAAATAAACATGACATGAAATAAAATAAAATTATGTAGAGTGAGAATGTGTATATAAATATAATATATAATTATTGCTAACCACCAATAAAATAAAATCAAATAAACACAATTTAAATAAAAAAACAAGAGTATTTAAACTGAAATAAAAATTTTATTTTTAATATAATGAAAAATATAAAAGAAAATAAAGCTAATTTGAATTTACTTATATGAAAAACACACTGATCATATCAACAAAAATACAGTAATAAAAAGTACTAGAGCAGGATATGTTTGAGTTTTGAAGCAGATTGTGTGTGTTTGTGATGAGACTGTACTGTACGCTGAGGCCTGTGGACTGAACGACACCTCTGGACCACAGTAAATCAATGTATGGATCCTGCCACCTACTGCCAATACTGGAAATGACAGCTGAAAGCCATTCGGTGAAAAGCAATGGGTGTAATTCATCAACACACGCTCACTCACTCACACACACACACACACTCAGGCCTGAGGAAATGTGCGTTATATAGTGTGCTTAATAATAATCAGCCATTTCTAATGTGCTTTATTATAAACCTGAGAGATCTAATAATGTAAAAGCCATTTGTTTTCTCAATTTTTAAAGATATATTTAGGATGAGTGTTATGTGGCAGGGCAAAATATTCGTTATGTTCTGTCTATGACATTGATGTCCAAACTGTTTTTATGGAGGGCCAAAAACTAAATATCACTGAGAGCCGTGGGCCGAATGTAAATATACCAAACTATGTTACATTAAAGTTACCACAAGTCATTTTTTTTCATAATATTTCCAAATAAATAGAAAACAATGCTTTAAGTCATATTAACTAATGCAGTATAACTTTTTAAATGACAACTTATTGCAATAGAAACATAAACAATCACATTTATAACCCAGTGGAGTTCAATGCTGAATACATTAGTCAAGCTGAACCTGCCTTTGCCTTGATTTGCACACCAAAGTCTCTGCATTTTCGGGTGACTTTATTTGCATTTGAACGAAATAGGATTAATTTACACCATTAAGTTGGAACATTCCGTTTCAGTTAGCTTATAACGATAAACCAAACAAAGGGTTACGTTAAATTTATATTGACAATCTTGAAACCCTCCTCATAATTCTTCCTCTCTTCTCAAATGGGATGGCGGCAAAATTAAAGGTTACCATAGGCCAACGTTGGCCCTACTTTGGGCATATCTGGTATAAACAATTTTATAAATGTAATCTGTTAATATAACTTGATCATGTTATATAAATAACCGTATTGTTCAGTATTTTTTTGCGTGTATTTAAAGACTTTTATCCTTAATAAGTCTCTTTTTTATTTTTAAATGCAGTAAAGCAGAAATTTAATGAAATATCATTACAAATTAAGACTATTTATAATGTTATTTAATCCAGTCATGCTACAGGTCAATAGTTCCCAAAATAAGGGTCGCATGATGATATCCAAAAGTCCAATACAATGTCAAAAATACAAGTCAGCAATGGTGTCAGCTACAGATTGATTTTATAACGCCATGGCAATGAAATACATTAAAAATAAATACAAGCCACAACTGAACATCGCCAAAATTAAACCAAGAACAGACTTGTGCTGAAAACATTGTGCCCACCATTAGGTGAGGTTAATATTAAATTAAACAAATTAATAAATGACCGCACTGTAAAACCCAACAGTCAACTCTATCAAATGAAATGAGTGTAGTTAACTCAAAAATTTACCGAAAGTTAATTCTACTCATTAGAAAAGAGTTTTGAAAGTGTTGAAGATAATGAGTAAATTAAATACTTCATTACTTCAACTTAAATGGAGTAAGTTCACAGTACTCAGATTAGTTTTTTTACTCAAATGGTTTGTAGCAGTCGGTTTGAGTTGTCTTAACTTATTAGGATTTACAGTACTCAGTTGGTTTGAGTTTTCTTCATTTATTGGGTTTTACTGTGCTCAGATTGCTTCATTTACTTAAATGGATTAAGTTCGCACTACTCATTAGGATTATTTTTTCAACTTAAATGGTTTGTAGCAGTCGGTTTCCTCAAACAGTTTGAGTTCTCTGAACTTTTTGGGTTTTACAGTACTCAGTTGGTTTGAGTTCATTTATTGGGTTTTACTGTGCTTAAATTGCTTTATTCACTCAGATGGATTAAGTTCGCAGTACTCATTAGTATTGGTTTTTGAACTTAAATTTTTTGTAGCAATTGGTTTCCTCAAACAGTTTGAGTTACCTTAGCTTTTTGGATTTACAGTGTATAAAAATGATATGGTTGTTAGACTGTTGCACTTTTTTGTGTTGCCATTATACTTGTGTTTATATAGGCCTTATTGTGTGCGCAACGTTGATATATTTAAAACCACCTCTGAGGAATTCGGGGGTCGCTCGCATTGTTACTTTGGGGGTTACGGGCTGAAAAAAGTTGCAACTCTGACATTTAAAGCAGTTATTACTCAAATATTTATCTTTTATAATTATATTTTGTGAAAATATTTCTTAAATTAGTAGAAACAATAGAAAGTTTAACATAAGAAACATATTTTTTACATTATAAATATGTTTACATATCGTTTGATCAATTTGATTCTTCCATACTGAATCACACTCACATCAGACTCGTTTAAACTTTTCAATTTTAGCTAATGATAATAATAATAATAATAATAATAATAATAATAATATTTCATAATAATTTTATAATAAGCCTAATAATAAATCTGCATTAATATGAACAATAATATTTCCTATACACTCAAACAGAGAGGCTGGCCTCTATTGGACATCATCTGCTACTGCAGCTACGCTATGAATCACATTTAGCTGTATCTCACAGACTCACACAGACATTTCTGATCTGAGATTACAGTGAGCAGTCCTCAATAAAAGACCACACACACACACACACACACACACACACACACACACACACAGTAAATCAGATGTGCAAAGTTCATTAGCGGCTCTGGTGGCATTATTGACCCCTTTAAACTGGTACAGTTTCAGTCCAGCGCTGGGTTAACAAGCTCTTTGATTGTAAAATCTCAATATTGCTCATGGAAGCATCAAATGTATTCCTGATCGATGTGTTTGATTCATTCGGTTTGACTGGCCTCGTTAGCCAATCAGAGCTCGGCTGGGGTTGTGTGTGTTTTTCTCTAAACAGGAGTTAACCGCACACATACACACACACACTCACATACAAGTAGTACAACTTCCACATGACACACCAGGGAACCTTCGCAGACACTTAAGTTTCTCCAAAGTCTCAAAATGAAAGCAACGAGCCGCCGTTATTTAGTGCTAAATGATCTCGCGTGACCGACTGCGTGTGTGTTTGTGTGTGTGTGTGTGTGTGTGTGTGTGTGTGTTGATCCGCAGGGGTTGATTTTTACGGCTCTCAGATCGCCTGTTCACACACAGTTTGAGGATCCGCATTCACAGCACAATCACTGTTGGTTTAGAGCTCGGATTGAACATGAATGCTGCTGTTTTCTGCGTTTGCATGAGCTCTGTGTGTGTGCTGGCAGGTTTGTTGGACTTGTAGACGCCATTAAGACAGCAGAGGCGTATGTGAGAGGAGGATTGTGCAGATGATGCTCTTATTAAATTCAGGAGATTTCATCGGGATCTCATTTTTGTTTGCTGTATTTGAAACATCACAGAAAAACAGCCTATAAATGCAGTTTTTATTAAGTTATACTGAGATATTTGACGTATTTATTTATTTATGGGCAGCACGGTGGTGCAGTGGGTAGTGCTCTTGCCTCACTCCAAGAAGGTCGCTGGTTCGAGCCTTGGCTTGGTCAGTTGGCATTTCTGTGTGGAGTTTGCATGTTCTCCCCGTGTTGGTGTGGGTGTCCTCCAGGTGCTCCGGTTTCCCCATAAGTAAGACATGTGGTATAGGTAAATTAAGTAGGCTAAATTGTTGGTAGTGTATGTGTGAATGGAAGTGTATGTGTGTTTCCCAGTGATGGGTTGCAGCTGCAAGGGCATCCGCTGCGTTAAAACATAAGTTGGTGGTTCATTCTGCTGTGTCGACCCCAGATTGATAAAGGGACTAAGTCGAAAAGAAAACGAATGAATGAATTTATTTATTTATTTATTTATTTATTTATTTATTTATTTATTTATTTTAGCAGAGATTCATGAAAATTTTGTTGACATCCAGATTAAAAATGCTATAGTAATTAATTGCAAATTCTGTGGCGTTTTTTGAACTGTACTACTGTAAAGTAAATTTTTGTCTGCCTCTGTTTTGCTTCAAGTATCAACTTTATCAAAATATTCCAGAAAACCAGCCCATAAAAGCAGTTTTTGTTGTTTTTGGAGTCACTCTGAGATCAATTTATGAAAATTTAAGATACACCCACATAAAAACATTATAGTAGTTTATCTGCATAAATATTGTGGTGTTTTTGAACTGTACTATAGTAAAATGCACAGTATACACTTTTAAAAATGTCGGGTTCCACACAGTTATTTTTATATTTAAGTGGATTGAACATAAAACAATTAAGTTGTCCCCAAAACAGCTTAATGACTGTGTTGTTTTAACTCCCTTTAAATTAGTTTGAACAAGCAGAAAAGGTAACTTTCTGAGTGTACTATAGTATTTACAACACTTTGTTGATGAATGCTCCATCATACGAACTACTGAACTGATAAACTAATAAATATAGAAATATACCTTTGTTTTTACTACAGTAAACCCATCCATTTCTTTTCAGCTTTGTCACTTTATTAATCTGGGGCCACCACAGCGGAATGAACCGCCAACTTATTCAGAATATGTTTTACGCAGTGGATGCCCGTCCAGCTGCAACACATCACTGGGAAACACCCATACACACTCATTCACATACACTACGGACAATTTAACTTACCCAAAATCACTTATAGCGCATGTCTTTGGACTTGTGGGGGAAACTGGAGCACCTGGAGGAAACCCACGCCAACATGGGGAGAACAGGCAATTGTGCTACACACTGCACCACCATGACACCACTACAGTAAACTATGGCATTTTTTTTTTATTGTAGAAAACTAGAGTAGTTCATTCATTCATTCATTTTCTTGTCGGCTTAGTCCCTTTATTAATCCGGGGTCGCCACAGCGGAATTAACCGCCAACTTATCCAGCATTTGTTTTACGCAGCGGATGCCCTTCCAGCCGCAACCCATCTCTGGGAAACACATTCATACACACTCATACACTAAGGACAATTTAGCCTACCCAATTCACCTGTACCACATGTCTTTGGACTGTGGGGGAAACCGGAGCACCCGGAGGAAACCCACGCAACCACGGGGAGAACATGCAAACTCCACACAGAAATGCCAACTGACCCGGCTGGGGTTCGAACCAGCGACCTTCTTGCTGTGAGGCGAACGTGCTACTCACTACGCCACCGTGGCGCCCAACTAGAGTAGTTGGTAATTTGTTTATATTACTGTAGTTGTTGTAACTACATGGCAACTATAGAAATACCACAACAGACGAATTCAGGTACTTTACTATAGTATGGTTCAAAACACTATAGTATTTAGGGTCTTTCTAGAACTAAATATGCTTCCTCTATGGAAAACCCACATTAAAAAAGCTCTATTTACAGCTCTCTCACTATTTATCTCTGAATCTTGCTGTACTGAATGTGTGGTCTAATAGCCAAACAAAAGCTTTGAGGCGTTTCATTCAGCTCTTTATTGCACAGGCTTCATTCAGGTCAGCTTGTTAAGTGGCTAATTACAAAACCAACACAATAACGCCTGTCATTACAGGGCAGGAGAGACCCTCGAAACCCTATGATTGCAGTCACACACACACACAAACACACACACACACATCCACACACATTACAGCTCATTCTACCTAAAACCATAGTTTTATTTTCAATACAGCAATGTTTAAAGGATGTAAATAGTTGGGAAATGTAAGCTAATATTTTATTTATTTATTTATTTATTTAAATATTTTTATTCATTTACTTTTCTGCATTATTTATATATACTGTAAAAACAATAGTAACTTCAACGTTAAAAAACTGTAAAGTGTTACTGTAAAAATGCTACAGTAAAAATTTGTAACCTGGTTAACAGTACGTTTTATTAAGAAAGCGTATTGTAAACCAGGTTACAGGTTTTTATTCTAGCATTTTTACAGTTTTTTTACTGTTTAAATTACGGTAATTTTTTTACTGTGTATTAACGAAACATACTGTTAACCAGGTTACAGATTCCTACTGTAGCTTTTTTAGTTGAAATTACAGTATTTTTACACTGTACTGTATATATATAAGGGAAACGTACTGTTAACCAGGTTACTGTTTTTTGCTTTTGAAATTACAGTATTTTTTTTTACAGTGCAGCATTTTGAGTGTACAAAAACTTCTATTCAGAAAATGCAGTGTGCAATGGACAAAATAAGGACAGATTTACAACGTATATGTTAAGGAAACGTACTGTTGACCAGGTTACTGTTATTTTACTATTGAAACAGTACTGTATATATAAAGTAAACATACTTTTAACCAGGTTACTGTTTTTTACCATTGAAATTACAGTATATTACAGTGTATATATATAAAGGAAACTTACTGTTAACCAGGTAACAGTTTTTTTTTACTGTTAAAGTTACAGTATTTTTTTACACTGTGCCGTATATATAAAGGAAACATACTTTTACAAAAACTTGTATTCAGAAAATGCAGTGTGCAATGCTGCAGGATTTTTACAAGTAGAAGTAAGGACATTTTTACACCAAATATATTAAGGAAATTTACTGTTAACCAGGTTACAGATTCTTACTGTAGCATTTTTACAGTTGAAATAACAGTAATTTTTACACTGTACTGTATATATAAAGGAAACGTACTGTTTACCAGGTTACTGTTTTTTTACAGTTGAAATTACAGTAATTTTTTTTACAGTGTAGCATTTTTAGTTTGCAAAAACTTGTACTCGGAAAATGCAGTGTGCAATGCTGTAGGATCTTTTACAAGTAGAAATAAGGAAATTTTTACACCGTATATATTATGGAAACATACTGTTATCCAGGTTACAGATTCTGACTGTAGCTTTTTTACAGTTGAAATTACAGTAATTTTTACACTGTACTTTATATATAAAGGAAATGTACTGTTAACCAGGTTCCTGTTTTTTTACCGTTTGTATTACAGTATTTTTTTACACTGTAGAGTATATATATAATATATATATATAAAGGAAACATACTGTTAACCAGGTTAGGTTTTTTACCGTTTAAATTACAGTATTTTATACACTGTACTGTATATATAAAGGAAACGTACTGTTAACCAGGTTAGTTTTTTACCGTTTAAATTACAGTATTTTTTACACTGTACTGTATATATAAAAGAAACGTACTGTTAACCAGGTTACTGTTTTTTCACTGTTGAAATTACAGTATT
>CAIGQQ010030319.1:196718-237419 GCA_903798035.1 Danio albolineatus | reverse complement strand
TGATTGGTTGGATGTGTGTATGGTTGGTTGGTTGACTGTGTATGATTGGTTGGTTGGATGTGTGTATGATTGGTTGGTTGGGTGTGTGTATGATTGGTTGGTTTGTTGAGTGTGCATGGTTGGTTAGTTGGTTGTTTGAGTGTGTGTATGATTGGTTGGTTGGATGTGTGTACGGTTGGTTGGTTGGTTGGGTGGTTGTGTGAATGGTTGGTTAGTTGGGTGTGTGTATGATTTGTTGGTTAGATGGATGTGTGTATGGTTTGTTGGTTGGATGCGTGTATGTCTGGTTGGGTGTGTATATGTATGTTTGTATGTGTGTTTGGTGTGTGTGTGTGTGTGTGTGGTTGGTTTGATGTGTGTATGATTGGTTGGTTAGTTGGATGTGTGTATGATTGGTTGGTTAGCTGGATGTGTGTATGGTTTGTTAGTTGGGTGAGTTGGTGGGTGTGTATCTGGTTGGTTGGTTGGTTGGTTGGTTGATTGGATGTGTGTATGGTTGGTTGGGTGGGTGTTTTTATGTTTGGTTGGTTGGGTGGGTGTATGGTTGGTTAAGCTGGGTGGGTTAGTGTGTGTGGTTGATTGGGTGGGTGTATGGTTGGTTGATTGGATGTGTGTATGGTTGGGTGAGTGGGTTGGTTGAGTGTATGGTTGGTTGGTTGCATGGTTCAATGGTTTGTATGGTTGGTTGGTTGGTTGGTAGGTTAGGAGTATGGGTATCTGGGTTGGTGGATGGATGGATTGATGGACAGACAGATGGATAGGTGGACTTATGGGTAGAGGGATGGATGGATGGATAAATGGATGAAGGGAAGAACTGTTGAATTTATGTACAGTAGTTTAGGTAAGTATATTTTAAGGAACTTTAATTACATAAAAATTTACAGCAATGTCTTGCATTACCTTTTCAAGGTGGATGTCATTTAAATAAATTGACTAGTTACTTTGTAACTAACTACAGCAACACTGGCCCTGCCTAACACCCTGTCTGCTGTTGAAGATTCCCTATACAGTCAGTCAAGAACCCTGAACACGAGGAATAAATGATGAAGAGTCATCCGTCTGTCTGTCTGTCCGTGTGGCATCGACCTCTCCTCTCCTTCACCATGCAAATCAGACAGGAACAAATGTCTCTCCTCAGTAGGGACCCTCGACCCGAAGTGTTTAACTCGACAGCCTCCCCTCTTACTCATTCACGCCTCTGTGATGTGCTTTAAATGAGCTTCCCAACTCCACTTCAATTTTACAAGGCCATTACGGGGAGACATAATGTGAGGGTTAAATATATCGGGGCAGACATTATGTGAAAATAATTAGTGCTGATGAATAATGCACTAATTCAGCTGATGAGGGATGGTTAGCAGAGTAATGGAGTGTGGGGAAGGCGGCGGCTTGACAAATGAAATTAAAATATTTAAACACTGCTGTATGATATTACTGGAGAGATCTCATCATCATCATCATCATCATCATCATTGAATCTCTCTCACCTCCGGCACGGAGCGCACGGCTATTACGGCTGACGCTTCTGCTGGAGTGACAGGCTCACGGTAATGTGACGTCCATAAGTCACTTGGGCCATCAGTCAATGTGATCACCGGCGACGGCAGAGCAAGGACAAAAGCACACAATCACATCAACCTGCACACGCTGAGGATTTCTGGTAGAAGCTAATGCCTGAAAAGTGAAACAGAAAAACACTTTGCTGAACTTTTTAACAGATTTGACTTTTGAATGCTTTGGATGCAATTATAGATCAATTACTAAACATTAAAGGAATGGTGGTCACACTATATTTTAAATATACCAACCCAGGCACATTCTGAAAGCGTAGTCCCACGAACGTTTCTGGAGGCCGTAAAGGCATCCCAGGAGGTACTTATTTTTGCACTTTTTGTTTTTGCGAATGCACGAGAGGTCGCTGTGTACACTTTTTGAGATCTTAAATTTCTCTCGCGAGTGCCATTTGCGCCTGCTGTTCTCACGTAAACCCAAAAGAGGCAGCTGTCGACTGCCGGTTTGACTGACTGACTGACTGACCACTCGACTGACCTACCTTCCTCCTTCCCTAAACCCAACCAAAATTTTATCGATTGACCCACCCACAAACTTCCCTAAACCCAACCAACAACTTTCAAAAAAGCAATCCAGAAACATAACATAAAACATAAAAAAATATAAGCTCTCGTCACGTTTTCAGATTTTACCGTGTTCTCACCCTGTTATTTACTGGTTCATATTATATTTTGGATTCTGTTTGGGCGCCATACCGCCCCATAGCGTTGATTTAAAAATGAAACGCAGCCGTACGTACCTCAGACTACATAATGTGCGGTCTCCAGACACGTACATAGGACTAAGTTTTCAGAATGAGCCTGTGTTCAGGGCCGTGCACAGGGGGGTGGCCCGGTGGCTAGAGCCACTGCCCCTCTGCCCTCATCGGCTGAGGTGCCCCTCTCAGCCTGTACCCCAATTCCCCCCCTTCCAACGCATCCATGGCTGTTCAGTTACCGCTTCACTAAACATCCACTGATTCTGTTAATCCACTCTATGATTTACCGCACGCTCCACAGTCGCAGCGTTACTCACAATCTGTGTGCCCACTCTTTGGAAAGTGGAGACAACAGTTCTTTACAAGGTAGATAGTATCATTATTACAATCCACATTGCAGTCAGTGGTCTTCTAAAAGTGTTGACAACTTGTGCTAAATATCCATGTTCTTAGAATTTGATGGTCTAATCAAAATCAGATCTAATATAAATAACAATTTTCTATTATAAATGACAATCTTAAATTTTTATAACAACTGGAACATTTGTATTTGCAAGAACTCACCCATTTAGTGCCCCTTTTTCTGGTTTGGGCCACTACCCCTCAAAATGTCTGTGCATGGCCCTGCCTGTGTTGACATGTACAGTTCATGCTATTAACAAGCCAATCAGACTTTTAACTCAATACGCTTCTAATTAGCTGCTTATTAATAGTTCGTAAGGTAGTAGTTGGGTTAAGGTATTGAGATTAGTGATGTAAAATAAGATAAAGTTTTAATAAACAGTTAATTTCTTAATAATAGGCAAGTGATAAGCCAGTAGTAGATGGTGTGGATTGTTAGCTAAAGTGTTACTGTAATAGTTCACCCAAAAACTTCACACTCTTCACTATAGTATATATAATATCTTTTTTCCCCCCTATGGAATTCAGTGACTACCAATTATATTTTATATCATCAAAATATCTTTGTTAGCGTCAGACAAAAAATATAAAACTCAAGAGTTTTAAAACTGGTCCTTATGTATTAAAATAGTGCATATATTTTTAATTTCTTACTAGTTATGTTGTGTAAATCATACAGTGAAAATAAATAAATTATATTTAAAAATTAAAGTAACATAACTTTGATTATAAGGCAAAAAAAGATTGCATAAACAACTGGTCCTTATGTATTAAAATACCATATGTATTTTTAATTTCTTACTATTTATGTGGTGTATGTCATCCAGTGAAAATAAATAAATTATTTTAAAAAATAAAGTAACATAACTTTGATTTTAAGACAATAAAAGATTGTATAAAATCCCACACTTTTGTAAACATTGCTGAAAGTGACATTACACTTTCTTGACCTCCTTTGGG
The DNA here is from genome assembly GCA_903798035.1 of Danio albolineatus. NCBI lineage: Eukaryota > Metazoa > Chordata > Actinopteri > Cypriniformes > Danionidae > Danio > Danio albolineatus. The sequence continues at coordinate 233,788 of CAIGQQ010030319.1, read as the reverse complement.
ACAGATCTACTGGAAAACACAAAGCTTGTGCAGTTGTAATATTCCGTTAAAAAACAACTGGTCCTTATGTATTAAAATACCATATACTAAAATAAAATAACATAACTGATTATAAGACAATAAAAGATTGTATAAAATCCAACACGTTTTGTAGAGATTGCTAAAAGTGACTACATTTTCTTGACCTCCTTTAGCACAGATCTGCTGGAAAACACCGTCACAAACACAAAAGCTTGTGTGGATGTAATATTCAGTTAATAAACAACTGGTCCTTATGTATTAAAATACTATATGCTGTATATTTTTAGGCGCCACAGTGGCGTAGTGAGTAGCATGTTCGCCTCACAGCAAGAAGGTCGCTGGTTCGAGCCCTGGCTGGGTCAGTTGGCATTTCTGTGTGGAGTTTGCATGTTCTCCCTGTGGTTGCGTGGGGTTTCCTCCGGGTGCTCCGGTTTCCCCCACAAGTCCAAAGACATGTGGTATAGATGAATTGGGTAGGCTAAATTGTCCGTAGTGTATGAGTGTGAATGAGTGTGTATGGATGTTTCCCAGAGATGAGTTGCAGCTGGAAGGGCATCCGCTGCGTAAAACAAATGCTGGATAAGTTGGTGGTTTGTTCTGCTGTGGCGACCCCAGATTAATAAAGGGACTAAGCTGACAAGAAAATGAATGAATGAATGTATATTTTTAATTTCTTACTATTTGTGTTTTGTATGTCATCATTATAATAAAAATAAAATAACATAACTCTGATTATAAGACAATAAAAGACTGTATAAAATTCAACACGTTTTGTAGACATTGCTAAAAGTGACTAAATTTTCTTGACCTCGTTTGGCACAGATCTGCTGGAAAACACCGTCACAAACACAAAAGCTTGTGCGGATGAAATATTGTAAATCACCCATTTAAAATAAATAAATTCTAATAAAACATACTGTATAGTAACATAACTTGCAAAACAGTAAAATATTGTATAAACAACTGGTCCTTATGTATTAAAATAGTGCATTTATTTAGTGGTGTAAGTCATCCGGTCAAAATAAATAAATAAAATTAATTAATTAAGTTACATAACTTTGATTATAAGGCGATAAAATATTGTATAAAAACCCAGACGTTTTGTAGAGATTGCTAAAAGTGACATTACATTTTCTAGACCTCCTTTGGGACAGATCTGCTGGAAAACACATACTGTACGCTTGTGCAGATGTAATATTCAGTAATGATAAAAGTAAATAACTGGTCCTTATGTATTAAAATAGCGCATATATTTTTTATTTCTTACTATTTAAGTGGTGTAAATCAAACAGTAAAAATAAATTAATTATAAAAATAAAGTAACATATTTTTGACAATAAAAGACTATAAAAACCCACACCTTTTGCAAACACAGCTAAAAGTGACATTACGCTTTCTTGACCTCCTTTGGGACTTTTAAAATGACTTTTAAAAGGGGTCGATCAGGTTAAATGTATAATTCATATTAGAGACGATGCTAAAGTTGACATGCATTTCCTTTCATTGCTAACTAAAGAATATCTGAGTGAACATGAGGATTGATGGCTTCCTCTTTAAATACTCATCCGTCTGTGTATCGGCTATCAGAGAGAGTTATTTACAGCAGGCGAGACTCACCTCATTCCCCTCGTTACCATCACATTTTACACCCATCATCTGACAATGAAGTGCCCGCGCAATAAATCCCTGCTTCACTGCCGTTCCCCTGTAAATTGCCTGTATAGAATCAATATGGCGGCCGAGACTGGCGCGTCCAGATGAATGACGGAGTGTCGATAAATACGAGTCAAACAGACACATCTAGAAAAGGAGAAAGAGAGAGCTGGAGAGTTATACAGGTAGTAGCTGAACTTTAGTGGACATTAGACGATCAAAACAGGACTAAAGCGGACTTAATTCACACAGCAATATTTACTTTTGCTTTCATAAGGAAAAATAATACAACTTTCTTTTTCCCAGCATGCATAAATCTGGTTAAAAGTGTCGGTAAAGACATTAAAATATCACTAAACATTACTATAGGACTAGAAATGGGAGTATATGGAGGCTGAATGCCACATGAAAAAATACTATAATAATTTATAATAGTTACTGTAGTGTTTTTCAACCATACAGTAGCAAAATGTATTAAATACTGTATATATTATGGTATAAACATCTCTTACAAACTGTATTAACTGTCCTGAAGTGATTCACTAAACTGTACTGCAGTATACTGTAGTTTTTACAACAGTAAACTGTGGTGAGCAGTGGTGTAAAGTAACTAATTACAAATACTCTGCACTACTGTAATTGAGTAGTTTTCCTCAGGAACTGTAATTTACTGAGTAGTTTTTAAAATGTGGACTTATACTTCCCCTTGGTGTGTGTGAGTACATGTTTAGTGCAGTATCGGTACTTTTACTCCACTACTTTCCTTCAACCTGCAGTCACTACTTTATTTCTGTCTTGTCTATGGTCATTGTCTAAAGTAGAAAGATCAGTCCTGTGATTCCTGTCCAATTAAATCACACATAGAAAGTAAATCACATCATAATGAACAACCTCAAGACATGGGCGCTTTATAAAAAAACCTTAATTTATGAAATAAAAAGTAATACCTTTTTAACTTTTATTTAATGTTTACAATCCAAATCCAATTAGATCCACTTTATTTGGTAAACAAAGCAAGTCTCTCATATAAAATATCTACTAAAAGACAGAAAATATTACTTTACAATTTGTATAGGGAAAAAAACACATGAATATTTTCATATTAGTCAATATTATTACTGAAATTAATTTGAAAACTGATTAATTATAAAATGTACATTTTACACATTTACACCAGTAAATAAACAGAATCAATGATGGGCCTACTCATAGTGAAGTTATTTCATTTAGTACATTTCAGAATATTACTGATTTTACTGTATTTTAATAAAATTAAAGTAGCTTTGGTGTGCAGGAGAGATTGCAAAACCATTTTAAAAATATTACAGAGCCCTTAACTTGACTAATAATGTTTATTTTTATCTTTCAACAGGTCTAAAAAACGAATGAAGGAAATGATGAAGAAAGAAGAGAGGAATGGACACCACAAATAATCCAGGACGAACAGGAAAAAAATTGGCACCTGGTGTGTTCTGAGAAATGTTTTCCTCAGGCTTGGTCCCTTTATTCATCAGGGGTCGCCACAGTGGAATGAACTACTAACTTATCATTTACATATTATAAAGTCATGTCATAAAGCGCGAATCATCTCAGATGGTGCGCCACGGTGGCGTAGTGAGTAGCATGTTCGCCTCACAGCAAGAAGGTCGCTGGTTCGAGCCCCAGCTGGGTCAGTTGGCATTTCTGTGTGGAGTTTGCATGTTCTCCCTGTGGTTGTGTGGGTTTTCTTCCGGGTGCTCCGGTTTCCCCCACAAGTCCAAAGACATGTGGTATAGGTGAATTGGGTAGGCTAAATTGTCCATAGTGTATGAGTGTGAATGAGTGTGTATGGATGTTTCCCAGAGGTAGGTTGCAGCTGGAAGGGCATCTGCTGCGTAAAAAACATGCTGGATAAGTTGGTGGTTCATTCCGCTGTGGTGACCCCGGATTAATAAAGGGACTAAGCCGACAAGAAAATTAAATATCTCAGCTGGTATCTTGAACATGACAGTGAGTTCACTGTACTAAAATGGCCTCCACAGTCACCAAAGCTCAATCCAATAGAGCACCTTTGGGATGTGGTGGAACGGGAGATTTGCATCATGGATCCGAGAATATATTTCTGTCCAAATGTTGATTTTGCATGATAGGAGACCTTCAAATAAAAAAAACGCCCCTGGTTCTTTTTAACAAGTAATCATGGATAATGCTCTGAGTGTTTTTGTTGTAGAATTCTCAAGCTTTTACATTTCTGTTGGTTAAAAACGTGTACACAAGCTTTTTATTTATTCATGCTTGTTTAAGCTAACAGCACAATGTCTAACTTTAGCATTTATGTCCTTCCAGCACTCAGCGTAAATAAATGCATTTAAACCTGAACGCAGCAGATTTCAGAATGTTTGATTTTTATGGGAAACTTTAAATTAGAGACACAACCGTATATATTTTTAAACAAGAGTTTAACAGGAATGACCAGTGGTGGGAAGAGTACTGAAAAATCATACTCAAGTAAAAGTACCATTACTTGCCCAAAAATGTAGTGCAAGTAGAGTAAAAGTATCTGTAGTAAATACTACTCAAAGTATGAGACCTTTTAGAAGTACTCAAGAGAAGTGAGTAGTATTACACTGTACAAAAGTTGATGCATTTACAGAATGTTACGTTTACACATCCCTGCACAAACAACATGTAGCGTATTTAGGGATCTTCCTATTTTCCTTCGTTCCTTCCAACCTTCCTTCAATTATTTGTTTGTTCTCTCCTTCATTTATTCGTTTGTTCCCTCCTTCCTTCGTTCGTTCATATTTTTGTTTCTTCCTACATTAGGTCCTTTTGTTCGTTCCTTCCTTCCTTAGTTTGTTCAGTCCTTCCTTGAATTCTTCCTTCATTCATTTGGTCCTTCCTTCTTTCCTCCCTTCATTTGTTCGCTCATTCTTTCTTCCATATTTTTGTACCTTCCTTCACTAGGTCGTTTGTTCATTCATTCATTCGTTCGTTCATTCGTTCCTACTTTCCTTCCTTAGTTTGTTCAGTCCTTCCTTGAATCCTTCATTTATTTGGTTCTTCGATCCTTCCTTCCATTCCTTGTTCGGTCCTTCCTTTTATTTGGCCCTTCCTTCCATTCTTCATTCGTTCCATTTAGTGATTGTTTAAGGCTATTTGGTGATTTCAGTCATCATACAGTCGACATCCATCATTTTCAGTCTATAAACAGTCTCTGGATCATTGCGTGTAAAGATTTTGAACATCTTCTTGGACATTTTTAATGTTTCCAAAAGGTTTGCTGCATTTATAAAGCGCCCATGTCTTGAGGTTGTTCAGTATGATGTGATTTACTTTCTATGTGTGATTTAATTGGACAGGAATCACAGGACTGATCTTTCTACTTTAGACAATGACCATAGACAAGAAGAAATAAAGTAGTGACTGCAGGTTGAAGGAAAGTAGTGGAGTAAAAGTACCGATACTGCACTAAACATGTACTCAAGGGGAAGTAAAAGTCCACATTTTTAAAACTGCTCAGTAAATTACAGTTCCTGAGGAAAACTACTCAATTACAATAGTCTGAGTATTTGTAATTAGTTACTTTACACCACTGGGAATGACCCACACATGCAATATTTCTTCACACTTTATGGATCCGCAAAAAGTTCAGCAGGTCTCTTTTCCCTTCTCAAACTAGCCAACTAATCACTGTAACAGAATCAAAGCAATTTCCATCCGGTTAGAATGAATGCATAGTAATCAAGTGCCAATGTCTGCGACCAATATGGCTTCCGGCAGCTCCAGATATATGAGCGTTGTGGTCTGATAATCTTAATATCTGCGAGATGTGGTCGGCCGTATATTAGAATGAACAATTGCGGTATATGTGGAGTCGGAAAAGAATCATTACTGGCCTTGAGCTGACTTTACACTTAAGCTGATATTTCTGAGGGGAAAAGACAGGGGGGAAAGCATTGTCTCAGCTGGCACTTTTTATTAAGCTCATATTTTGCGACTGTCATCGGCGCTGCATTTGACTTGTAAAGCAGACCTAATTACAGGCCCCAAATATGCGATTCGCACATCAAACGGTAAGCTACAGTATTCGACCCGGCTCTCCTCTCGCTCCCGCGCCTCCTGCCGCCCTACTACAGCCTCTGATTACGAGCGAAACATTAAATGGGAATTACTGCAAAACAATTTACCCTTAATGTAGCAGTCATATCTGCACGGGGACAGGAAAAACGACTCAAATATAGTCGGATTAATAATACATGCTTTAATTAAACAGCTTAAAGTTGCAGAGAACAGGGACAGGAGACGCCAAGATTGAATCTCCACCAGGCAGATCTGAACAGATGATCACCGCCGGTAAATATACACCCATGAGCAGTCACAAAAATCATCATAATGTACAGGATGTCATAAAGATCATTACACGCATGATCAGAGAGACAGCTGAGACATGACATCTGCCATAAGGAATATATAGGAACATTTATATCATGTTAAACATCTCATCTAGGAATAGTCGGCATTTAAATTTAATAATAGTTTTGTAAGAATTTAATATGGCTATATTTGTGCTATTTCTTTACTGATTACAACATATACAAAAGGATTGTGTATCTGCAGCCTGATCTCATGAGAAAACGTAAGCATTTTACGTTTTGCCAGTTTAGTGGCTAATTCGTACCAGTTCAGTAGTACAAAAATATACGATTTAAAAAAGGAGGTGTGGCACCCAACCCCACCCCTAAACCCAACCATCATTGGGTGATGAGCAAATCATACTAAATGGTTCAAATTAGATCGTACAAATTCATACGAATTAACCACTAAATCAAAAGTTACGAATTGCCGTGAGATAGCGTTGGTATTTGGTATAATATTGAATTAAACCATTTATGCAATAAACTTTATACTTTGTGAAAATAGTTGGGTTAAAAATACCCCCAACATATAACTCAACTATAGGTTATTATAACACCTTCCCAACTAAAGGTTATTTTAACCCAATGCATTGGGTTATATAATTTAACCCAATGCATTGGGTTATTTTGATTAAATGCTATTTTTTTTCCATTCTGGTATTACTATTGCTATTACTGCTATTAATTTTATAATTATGACTGTAAATGAATAAAATACAGTTATTAACATACTTAAAGTGCTTTATTTGCATTACATTTTAAATTCCAGACACTTTTATTAAAATAAAACAAGAATCACAAACACATATAATCCCAATCTCCTGAGCAGCTGTGTCGCAGATCTAATATAATGATACACACAATTTACTGCATATCCATATTTATGGAATAACAAATATTAAGTATGGATCATCAATAGCTAGATTTTCTGATCAAAATGTGATGCTTTGCCATGTTAGCCCTTATATAGCACACGTTTCAGATAAAATACTGGTTAATTTAGGATGGTTTTTCTTAGAAACTGAAACTCAATTAAGGTCATTTACAAAACGATTAGCCCTACTGTGAAATCTGAATTTATTTTCATATATTACCCTGCTGAGGTTTTACAGAGAGATTGGATATTTTAATAGTTTTAATGGTAACTTTATTTCGATGGTCTAATTGAGTATCAGTAGACTGTCTACTTAATATCTGTTGATGAAACTGATTATACGGAACTTTGCAAGTACATGTCAATTTACACTAACCCAACCCCTGACCCCAACCCTAACAGTCTACTGATAATATAATGAGAATTAGCTGCAATGTAACTTAAATTAGACAAATGGACTATCAAAATAAAGTGTGACCGTTTTAATAACTAATTTCGAATAAACATTCATGTTTTACCAGATAATTTTGCAAGATACTATTCAGAGTCTAATTTAAAGGCTTAGCTCGGGTAATTAGTCAAGTCATTGGACAAGTTTTTTGTTTTTTTTCATAGCCAAATTAGGAAAAAAGTACTTTATAATGGGCGCTAATAATAATTTTTGCAGAGTTTATGTTTTTATTCCATCAAAACTAAAATAAATAAACTTTCTCCAGAACTTAAAGGTGCAGTATGTCAGTTTGACACCCAGTGGTTGAACTAGGTACTGCATTCCAGGATCTAAACAAACACAAGAGCAGGTTGCCAGATTGAGGACAAACTGAATATTGAGGACAAACTGAGTCTGAATATCAAGCGTTAAGGCTGATTTAAACAGTGTTATAAAAGGAATATTTTCCATATTAAAGGAGTTTTTCTTCTAACCAACACCTCGAAATTATATTTTAGAAACTGCTTCGATTTCTCACAGGTGAACAACAGAAAACAATGATCAGCTCAGGTAAACCTCATGTGCTTTTTCAGTGTTAAATGCTATTAATGTGAGTTTGAATGCCATTTTGCATGACATTTATTACCATACACTGAAAGCAGCAGCAGATAGTTCACCTCAGATCTTGAAAACAAACACTTTGAAATTAAACTTAAGAACTGTGAGTTCAAATCAAATATCAAATCATCATATTCACATTTAATAATGTTAAGGAGGTTTAATATGTATTAATTAGATTATAAACCTTACCATTTTGTTGGAGTGCAGTGAGTGCACTATTCTGTGCTTCTGAATGGCTGGATTTAAATTTCTGTCATGTTTCGTCTGGTGCAAACAGCCCAATTGCTTATCACTGCAAATCTCATCATGTAGCGTGTGGTTAGAACACAGGGTTACAATGTAACCTGCTCACCTAATGTGTAGGTTCGTAATATTTATTTTATTTGCGAATTAATAACCTCATGTGGAATCTGTGTCTCATTTCGGTGCTGCTATACTGTCCACCTGAGGTCGCATTTCATTCTCAGACGCATGTTTTCATAGCCTTCGAGAATGAAATATGGAGTTTTCCACCAAGGCAACCCGGGGTGCTGAAATATAATTGGCTAAACTGGCACTGGCGGTTAAAAGAACCGAAACAAAGACAGACGTTCCAGCACGTAACACACATTTTCAAAGCCAAATATCTGACTTGTATCCAAGCACTGTTTTTCAGATAAACAAAAATGTTCACTTAGCATGTTTCTTAAATATCCGCAAACATATTGTGGTATTTATATGCTTTAAAAGAGTCAAAAGACTTACACACAGCACCTTTAGGGTATACAGTTTATCCTGAAGGGGTCATTTTAATTGTTCTAATTTAAGAGAGTCCTCCACTGAGCATGTATTAATTATTCGGGCACCTAAAATGGGTTGGAACTAATTCAAAGCAAAAGCATTTGCAACATCTTTCCTCATAAAGTCACATAATTTGATTTATAAATAACATTAAGGACCTAAAAACGCAAACATATATAAACTGGATTCAAATTGCAAGTGAAAACATTCAGAAAAATGTTCAGTCTACAGTATGTAGTCATGACCTGCCCTGCAAAATACAGCATTTGTTAGTCATTTTTGCAGATCCTTCAAAAACAAATACTTTGTTATCATGTAAACATACACTGTAAAAAAAAAAAAATACTGGGTTCCATACAACTCCTTAATGTTGTCCCAACACAAATCGATTAGACTAACTTAATGGGTCTTACAAATTTAAGTGGATAGAACCAGAAACAATTAAGTTGTTCATTCATTCATTTACTTTTCATCTTAGTCCCTTTATTAATCTGGGGTCACCACAGCAGAATGAACCGCCAACTTATCCAGTATTTGTTTTGGATGCATCCACAGCATTCGCAGTGGATGCCCTTCCAGCTGCAACCCATCTCTGGAAAACATCCATACACACTCATTCACACAAATACACTATGGACAATTTAGCTTACCCAATTCACCTATAGCATGTCTTTGGACTTGTGGGGGAAACCGGAGCACCCGGAGGAAACCCACACGACCACGGGGAGAAAATGCAAACTCCACACAGAAATGCCAACTGAACCAGCTGAGGCTTGAACCAGCGACCTTCTTGCTGTGATGCGAACATACTACCTACTACGCCACCGTGGCGCCCATATAATTAAGTTGTCCCTCCCAGAAAAATCTTAAGAATTGTGTCGTTTCAACTCATTTTAAATAGTTAAGAAGAAGTACTCTTGGCGGTACATGGCTTATAAAAGAAAGCCAACAGAGCTCTAGTGTGTCCATCCATGTGTTCACAGGCCTGTACCTGCTGTTTATAAGCAGAAACACGGTAAACACAGCCATCAGAGTATGTATCCTTACGTCCACCGGCTCTAATTACTGTGTGAGGAGTGAGACTCCCCACACACACACACACACACACACACACACACACACACACACTACTCCAGTGCAGTTATTGCTCGGGATAATAAATTGTGTGCTACATTGATAAACTAATGCAATTACAGGCAGGGTCAGAAAGTCAGCTAATTTACAGATAGCAGTGTTTGGGGTGGAGGGGATGTTGAATAGCCCCTTGGGTCCCGGTGCGCTCGCTTTATTTCCACTCGGAGTTTAAAGCAGAGGAGCGCGGCAGGATTGATCCTCGAACCTGCGTCTTACTGACCGTGTGTTATAACAGCAGGAGATCTTTAACAGGCCTATTATTTCCGCAGATAGCTCTCAGACAAAATAAGGGTCAGTAATCAGAGGAGGTGATGGAAAACTTGCTGAAAGAACTAGGACTGGAGTTGGATTCTGATGCATCCTTTTAAAAATAGCGGCTGTTTATTAGCATTAATGGTTGCATGAAAAACCCTTAACGTCCATGAAAAACGTATAAACAAATAAAATAGAAACTACAATGGATCAATGCCTCAAAACACTTTCTTTTTGAAAAGTAAACAACTTCTTTTGTTGCTTGTTCAAACTACTTATTTAAAATGAGCTGAAACAACACAATTCTGGAGATTTCACTGGGACAACTTGATTGTTTTAAGTTCAATCCGCTTAAATTTGAAGACTAATCAGCTAATTTATTTCCTTCGTGTTGTCGCTATCACGTAAATGCTGTTAAAATAACTCTAAACGTCTTTTGTTTGTCTCGACAAAACGAACCTTTAACGACGTAAGATAGTTCTAATCAGTCATCCTGCGTCCAAAATGTGTTCGGAAAGTAATGTGACCTTTGACCCATAATTAAATTGACATCTTTAACCTTCGTTACAGCCTGTCACATCACATCTGTGCAAATCAGGATGTCAATACAGCACTGGGTTTACATTAACTGTGCAATGGCCATGCTTAAAGAGATGTAGAGTGAAGTATAAGCTAAATACAAATCCCTTATAATCGAATGGAATGGAATATTGTGTGCCAAAAATGTGAATAACCAGTTTGATTATTTAGAGCAGTTTTATAAAATAAATAAAGGTGATTTAATGACTTTAGACAAAACAATCTCAATGTTTTAACTTTAGCAGACTTAATTAACCAGTTTAGTTATCTAGAGCAATTTTATATTATATTTATGTTTTCTATGATTCTGATGAACAAATGTTTAATATGTTTTTTTAGACAAAACAATATCAATGTTTTAACTTTAGAATAACCACAGTTCGATTATTTAGAGCAATTTTATATATCAAATAAGGTGTTTTTAATTATTTTTCTTTTGTTATTTAGAGCAATTTTATAAAACAAAAAAGTTATGATTTTAATGAAAAAAATGTGTTTTAAATTATTCTTTAGACAAAACAATATCAGTGTTTTAACTTCCGAAGCCTTAAATAACAAAAGTTTGGTTATTTAGAGCAGTTTTAGTAAACAAATTAGGTGTTTTTTTAAATGATAAAAGCGCTGTTTAAATAATTCTTTAGACAAAACAATATCAGTGTTTTAACTTTGTAGACTTAAATAACCAGTTTGGTTATTTAGAGAAAGTTTATGAAACAAATAATGTGTTTTTTATGACAAAAGCGCTGTTTAAATGATTTTTTTAGACAAAACAATATCAACGTTTTAACTTTGTAGACTTAAACAACCAGTTTGGCTATTTAGAGCAATTTTATAAAACAAAACAAAACAAAAAAGTTTTAGTTTATGATTTTAATGAAACAAAAGGTGTTTTAAATTATTTTTTTTAAAGACAAAAACAATATCAATGTTTTAACTTCAGAAGACTTAAATAACCACAGTTTGATTATTTAGAGAAATTTTATAAAACAAATAGTGTGTTTATTTATGATTTTTATGATAAAAGCGCTGTTTAAACAATGTTTTTTGACAAAACAAAATCTCTTTTTTTCACTTCTGAAGACTTAACCACAGTTTAGTTCATTTGAGCAGGTTTATATTGTATTTTTAAATGTTTTCTATGATTCTAATGAACAAAAGGTGTTTAATATGATTTTTTTTTGACAAAACAATATCAATGTTTTAACTTTAGAAGACTTAAATAACCACAGTTTGATTATTTAGAGCAATTTTATATATCAAATAAGGTGTTTTTAATGATTTTTATGACAAAAGCACTGTTAAAATTTCTTTATACAAAACAATATCAATGTTTTAACTTTGTAGACTTAACCACAGTTTAGTTATTTAGAGCAATTTTATCACACAAAAAAAGTTATGATTTTAAATGGGGAAAAAGGTGTTTTAAATGATTCTTTAGACAAACATTATCAATGTTTTAACTTCTGAAGCCTTAAGTAACCACAGTTTGGTTATTTAGAGCAATTTTATGAAACAAATGAGGTGTTTATGATAAAAGCGCTGTTTAAATAATTCTTTAAACAAAACAATATCAATGTTTTAACTTAAATAACCACAGTTTGAATATTTAGAGCAATTTATAAAACAAGCAACAACAAAATTGTTAGATTTTAATGAAAAACAAAATGTGTTTTAAATGATTTTTTTTAACTTTAATCTTTTAACTTCAGAAGACTTAACCACAGTTTGGTTATTTAGAGCAATTTTATGAAACAAATAAGGTGTTTATTTATGTTTAAAAGGATTTAGACAAAACAATATCAATGTTTTACCTTAAGAAGACTTAAGAAATCAATATTTGGTGGAATAAGCCAGATTTGGCTTGGTAGAAGAACAGCAAATAAATATGTTCATTATTCTGACCAAATGTGACGTAAATAACTGTATTATTCCATGAATATTACTATTATCATATGAATACAATATCAAAAGCTGGGATAGAAGGATCAACAGCAAAAATTCAATAATAAAAAAGTAATTCCACATCAAATTACCTTAATGAAATAGGCCCAAACAAATAATTATTTTCTAACAGTTCGTTCATTTGGCTTAGTCCCTTATTTATCAGGAGTCACCACAGCAGAATGAACCGCCAACTTATCCAGCATATGTTTTACGCAGTACTGGAAAACATCCATGCACACTCATTCACACTCATACACTACAGCCAATTTAGTTTCTTCAATTCACCTGTATGCTAATTACTGAGCCACCGTGTTGCCCACTAGAGCAATTTTATAAAAAACAAAATAAAATAAATGTTTTCATGGGAGGAAAAAATGTTTTTATGATTTGTTTTTAGACAAAACAATGTCAATGTTTTAACTTTACAAGACTTAAATAACCAAAGTTTGATTATTTAGAGCAATTTTATAAAACAAAAAAAAGTGTTGATGACTTTTATGATTAAAAAAAAATGTTATTGTTTTTTTAGACAAAACAATATCAACGTTTGGACTCACTTTATTTTGATGGTCCCTTTAACGCATTTTGTTGAATTTAAGTTACATTTCATCTACATGCCAACTAAATCCAATAGATTATAAGTAGACTGTTAGGGTTGGGGTTAGTGTAAATTGACATTTACTTGCAAAGTTTCTTCTAGTCAGTTAAATGTCTGTTAAATGTCAGTATCAACAGATATTAAACAGACCGTCTACTAATACTCAAATGAGAAGTAATTAGCATGTAGTTGCAATGCAACTTTTAGTCAACAAAATATGCAATAGTGATCAAAATAGTGTTCCCCAATGTTTGAACTTTAGAAGACTTAAGAAATCAATATTTGCTGGAATAACCCAGATTTAGTTTGGTGGAAGAACCCAGCAAATAAATATGTTTACTATTCTGACCAAATGTGATGCAGCAAAAACTGTATTATTCCATGAATATTGCTATTATTATATATGAACACAATGTACAAAGTTGGAATAGAAGGATCAAATGCAAAAATTCAATAATAATAATAATAATAATAATAATAATAATAATAATAAAAGTCATTCACTATAAAAAAAATAAAAAATGCTGGGTTCCGCACAATTCCTTCATGTTGTCTCAACAGAAATAGATTGACTTAATTGTTTTTAAGTGGAATAAATATAAAACAATTAGGTGACAATTAAAAATAAAACAATTATTTACAATAAAACAATTATTTCCCCAAAACATATGCCCTGGATGTTGATTCAGCTCATTTTAAAGTAGTTTGAACAAGCAACAAAAACTATTTGTGTGTATGTTCCACGTTATTTACAATGGTCTGTAATAGTAATGAACAAAATCAAAACTAAGCCTCCTGCATTACACCCAAACAAATATTCATTCCAACATTTTTGCAAAAGAAAATGTAAAAAGCGTGGCCACAACTTGAAATATCATGCATGCATTGCTTGCTCAAATAATGAAGCGATGAATACATCTGCAGCACACTGCCATCCAGTGATCAGTCACAGAATTAGGACAAATGAAATCAAAGCGTCTCAGTCTGCTGGTCATGTAGGTCATCACATTGACTGTAACAGCTCTAAATCTACTCTTGGAAATCATCGTTAATAAGTCAGAAGGCAAACAACGTCACGCAGGAACCAGAGAAAGGCTTTGCATGTAAGCAGGTGTGGACATTTACACCATCAGACACCTTCGGCAGCTCCACTGGAGTATTTTTAACACAAGTGATGGCTGGATCTGCGAGACACACGCACCCCTGACACCAGTATCCAGGATGATCCATCGCCCCTGGCAACACGAGGCCTATTCCCAAAAGCCCGGCTGATTTATGGAGCTAATTTTGCGGTGTTGCTGGGGAATCTGGGATTTGTGGTTCAGCGGAGGGCAGTTGTCTGCATGACAAGGCCACTGTAAAGTTCAAACAGCCAAAGCTACTGTCAGCAGCTTTACAGACGCCGCTGAGTGAGACAGATGGAGCCACTCTTGACAACTCACCCAGAGAGACAAAAAATAAAAAACTAAAACACACAAGCAGGAGCAAATCTCAACTACAATAATCTGCCGCTACTAGAGCTTTACTGAAACTCCTCATGATTGGGTCTATACACACTGTAAAAAACTCTGAGTTCCACATCTGATTTGTGTCGGGACAACATGAAGGAATAAAGTTAACTTAATTGTTTTGTTCAATCCACTTAAATTTGTAAAAACGAATTAAGTTGCCCTTTGGAACAGAGTGTGAAGGGAAGGGCTTTCAGATTTACCCCTAAGAAATGGGGCAGCACTTCAACACCTGCACACGTGATCATATGTCATCTTGAGCTCTTGCTTCATATAAGACCAGACGATCGCGACTGCTGGAGTTATTCCAGTTGCGTTCTTTTTTGGTATTTATCTTCAGGAAATCACTGAAGGCAACGATATCATGTTATCATAACAATATAATGTGGCTATATGACACAGTAACTGTACTGTGCGTCTACACAGTGGCCATAATCATCTCTGTAAACACAAGAGAGCTCATTCCCAGCCAACAGACTTTTCTTACAAGTTATTTGAGTGTCATCGTGTGTCAGAATGTTGTGGGACTGCTGTACAGGAGTTATTGGGATGGATTATAGATAGCAAAATTTAGCTTTAAAAAAAGAAAATAAATAAATAAAATAAAAATACTGTGTGCTGACATATAGCACAGTTGTGCTTGCGGCAACCCAACTTCGATTCTCAGCTTGAGGTCCTTTGCCGATACTTCCCCTCTCTCTGCCCTCAATGCTTTGCTGTCTAAAATCTCTATTGTCCTATCATAATAAAGGTGAAAAACCCCTTTAAAATAATAAGAGAATAATAATTTTTTTAAAAGCATGATTAAAACATGAGTGCAGTTACGAATGTATTAAAACGTGCTTATTTGTTGTAAAAATTTGTAATAATGACAAAAAAAACTAATTTGTGCAAGGGCAACACGGTGGCGCAGTAGGTAGTGCTGTCGCCTCACAGCAAGGTCGCTGGTTCGAGCCTCAGCTGGGTCAGTTGGCGTTTCTGTGTGGAGTTTGCATGTTCTCCCCGTGGTCGCGTGGGTTTCCTCCGGGTGCTCCGGTTTCCCCCACAGTCCAAAGATATGCGGTACAGGTGAATTGGGTTGGCTAAATTGTCCGTAGTGTATGTGTGTGAATGAGAATGCATGGATGTTTCCCAGAGATGGGTTGCAGCTGGAAGGGCATCCGCTGCGTAAAACAAATGCTGGATGAGTTGGCGGTTCATTCCACTGTGGCGACCCTGGATTAATAAAGGGACTAAGCCGACAAGAAAATGAATGAATCTCCTGACTTCCATGTGCAGCTATGCTGCCGTAATACTATAGATGGTGCTGAAAAATCTGTTTCAAGGGGTATCTAGCCCTTCTCCTTAGCCCTACGCCTTCAAGCTAAAGAAAATTGGGACACTCCTACCCCTTCACGTAAACGTGCAAAACAAGGTGTAGGGCTAAGGGGTATTGTTTGCAAGGTAAGAGGGGAGTTTGAGCTCAGGTAGATCTGGAGAACTCCCCTGTTGTAGTAGCTAGTGAACAGATAGTGATCGCTGGTAAGAGATAACTACTACTAGGAGCATGTCTATGGTGTTGATTTGGATTAGTTAATTAACTTAAGTTGCATGTTTTTGGACGATGGGAGGAAACCGGGGGAACCCCACGTGGGCACGGGGAGAACGTGTAAACTCCACCTGGAAACGTTGGATGGCTTGTTAAGGACTACAACCAGTGACGTTCTTGCCGTGAGGCAACAGTGCTAAGCACTGGGCTACCGTGCCACCCATCTAGGAAAGGAGGAGGAGTAGGGGTGGAAGGGGGGATTCTTCAAAACGAAGATGGCTGTGATTTAGAACTTAGGGTATTTATAATGGATTAGGAATCGTCTGATTGGTGAATCATAAATTGAATAATGCGGGACCGGCTGCAGGCAATCATAAGCACGTGATCCTCTCAAAATTAATTTATAAATAAATTCACATTGAGATTATGATTTTCGAAAGTCTTACAGCGCTTTGCAATCGTTCATTATTACCATTTGTTCAGTCTCCCCATACAGATTGATAGAGAGCTTGAACATGGAAGCCACTTTGCCTGACGTCACACTTAACAAGCGGACAAATCTGGACAAATCTGCAGCCACAGCATGATGATGTTGCCTCAATATGGACCAAATTCTGCAGTTTGCTAAATCTATGCCACATAAAATCAAGGCAATTCTATACTTAAAGTGTCCAAGGAGTATGGTTTGACAATGTTTTAAGTGTATTTGTATCACTACAAAAGGTACCAGATGTGTATAAACCTATAAAACAAGCGAGCTTCTAAATAATGTCCTGGACAAACGGGAGAATTTGAGGACAGATTCATTTTAATATGCATGTAAACATGGGAGAGCGAAACAAGCTCATGCAGAGTTAGTATATGCAGTGACCTGAGAGATTGTCTAATAAAAATAAAACTCCAATTAAAGAACGCTCATAATAAAAACACTTCTTCCGCTTTCATTCAAGCGATGGCTTTGTCTTTGCATGTAATGAAACCCAGAGCAAAGTAACTCCGTCTTCCCCTTTCTCAAATATCCAAATGAGAAAACGCGGCTGAAGATTCCTCCTCAGGCCTGTATTATGATGTAGAGTCAGAGATTTAGTCTCAAACTGAGCTCTGCACGTCTGGCCGAGGGGGTTTTGTTTTTTTAAAGGATGTCGGGGATAAACACTAAATTAATCATGTTTTGGCTGAACTTGCCAGGGACTGAAATTTGCTTATAGAGGCCCGTGATCGCATAAAATATTAAAGACTTTTTCTCGGCGCTAGCAGGAGGGTATGAGAGAGACTGGGCAGGAAGAGGCCACCGTCACCCAGCGCAGACTATCAATACACACATGAGCACGGTTTTAATCAGGGTTATCAGAATTAAGGGTGGACAATATGCAAATTTACATGATTTTGCATACATTGATGGCATGATGTGTAGAAGCAAACTTCACACCTTACTTTCAATGCTAAATCTCAGAGTCCGACATCGTTTACTTCACCGGTTCAAAAAATAAACTCATTTATCTTGCTGACACAAATTACAAATTAAAGAGTCTTTACAAATGACAGAGCCAAATGTAAACGTGTTAGCTGAAGCTCTGCGACACGCTCTAAACTAGTTAGCCTACGTTTTCCGTGTTAAATGCATTACGTGGTTTATTTTGCCAGAAACGCTTTCGCCTCATGGACTCGCAGCTCACGATGAGTCCCCGGTTTCACAAATACATCACTTCATTACATAGTAGTCAGGCTGCGGGGGTCCCGCAGATTAAACAGGCCTATTTAAGAAGTGCGATTTACATCCCTCACACGCCCCGACAATCTCCATAGTAACGACACACTAACTGACCCAACAAAGCTTATTAAAGTGTTATATTACACCAGGAGAGGGGTCGTAGGTCAATTTTTAACTAGGCTAAGAATGGGACACGCGCACACACTTTAGGTCGGTGTTATGGTGAGAGATCAGGGCCCAGTCAAGGATGGAGGGGGTATTGGGAAAGCAGTGCAGCATGAGGTCGTGTAGGAGGGGGATCACGTCCACTTAAGGGCCCCCTTGCTGGGCCAGGCGAGGTGTAGTTGGCGGGGGTAAAGCTGAGCTTCATGGCACACTCCAAGAGCAAATCGAATTCTTCACAATTAGCTGAGGCTCCGTGACAGGCACCAAGGTGGGAGAGCCACATCACCGACTGCTACCGCTCTGATTGGGCAATCCGTTCTCCACTATGCAAATGTGATGCTTAGAGGCCTGATGCAAGTAGCCAAGATGGTGCAGTGGCATCAAGGGTCAACAAATATTGTAAAAACAGGTTTTAGTGTCCTGCGGGAAAATAGGTAGAGAGTTTCATCTGAAGTTGACAACAAAATGCCCCCCCAAAATACAGAAAGGCCATGAGGAAAGTGAACAAAGAACTACAGATTGGTGGATTTGATGTAGAAGCTTCCTTCTTCACATCCTATAGAGTGATGAATCCAATCCAATGAAGTTGAAGCTTCATCGGTAATTATATCATTGCCATTGCATCCTCATACATGATCTACTGGTCAACAACGCATAGGTTGCATGCTAAAAGAAAGAAATAAAGAAAGAAAAACACATGTTTGTACTGCTTATGCTGTGCTGTAATGAAGCGTATTATAGTCACATCACCGACTGCTACTGCTCTGATTGGGCAATTTGTTCTCCACTATGCAAATGTGATGCTTAGAGGCCCGATGCAAGTAGCCAATATGGTTTAGTGTCTTATGGTTTAGTGTCCTGTGTGAAAATAGGTCAGCAGTTCTTTAGATGGCCATAAAATCCCCCCCAAAAATACAGAAAGGCCATGAGGAAAGCGAACAAAGAACCACAGTTTGGTAGATTTGATGTAGAAGCTTCATTTGTTCATTCTTGACATTGTATGGAGTGATGAATGCAATTAGTCAATGGTAAAATGGCTTTAAAAAAAACAACAAATATAGTGAAAACTGGTTTTAGAGTCCAGCAGGAGAAAATGTGGACAATTAATCAGTACTTGATAATTAAATGTCCAAAATATATAACAACAACAACAACAACAAAAAGCTTATAACATGTAAGGATCAAACTTCTGTAAACCAATAAACTTGAAGCTTCATCTGTAATAATTTCATTGCCATTGCATCATCATGTAAGATCTACTGGCCTAATTCTATATATATAGAAAACCACTTCTTACATGTTTATAACGCTTATGCTGTACTGTAATGAGGTGTGTTATAGTCACATCAACCACTGCTACCGCTCTGATTGGGTAATTGGTTCACCACTATGCAAATGTGATGCTTAGAGGCCCGAAGCAAGTAGCCAAGATGGTGTCATGCAGGAAAATAGGTGAGCAATTTATCTGAAGTTGACAACAAAATGCCTCCCAAAAAAGAAAGGCCATGAGGAACATAAACAATCAGATTGGTAGATTTGATGTACATGCTAGGATTTGAAAAGGTGAATGAATCTTCATTTGTAATAATTTCACTGCTATTGCATCATCATATAACCATAGTGAGATGTATTATAGTCACATCACCAACTGCTACCGCTCTGATTGGGCAATCCGTTCTCCACTATGCAAATGTGATGCTTAGAGGCCTGATGCAAGTAGCCAAGATGGTGCAGTGGCATCAAGAGTCAACAAATATTGTAAAAACAGGTTTTAGTGTCCTGCGGGAAAATAGGTAGAGAGTTTCATCTGAAGTTGACAACAAAATGCCCCCCAAAAATACAGAAAGGCCATGAGGAAAGCGAACAAAGAACTACAGTTTGGTAGATTTGATGTCGAAGATTGATTGTTGACATTATATAGAGTGATGAATCCAATCCAATGAAGCTGAAGCTTCATCTGTAATAATTTCATTGCCATTGCATAATTATATATGATCTACTGGTCAACAACGCACAAGTTGCAGAAGTATGCATAAACTGTATGCATAAGTTGCATACTGAAAAAATAAATGTAGAAAAATAAACACTTCTTACATGTTTATACTGCTTATGTTGTACAGTAATGAGGTGTATAGTCATATCACTGACTGCTATTGCTCTGAGTAATTCTTTCTCCTCTATGCAAATGTGATGCTTAGAGGCCCAATGCAAGTAGCCAAGATGGTGCAGGTTTAGTGTCCTGCAGGAAAATAGGTCAGCAGTTCTTTAGTCGACAACAAAATGCCCTCAAAAAAGAGAGAAAGGCCATGAGGACAGTGAATAAAAAACTACAGTTTGGTAGATTTAGATGTAGAAGCTTGATTTGTTCATTCTTGACATCGTGTCAAGTGATGAATTCAATTAGTCAATGGTAAAACAACTTTAAAGGAAAACAAATACAGTAAAAACTGGTTTTAGTGTCCAGCAGGAGAAAAGATGGACAGTTTATCAGTACTTAACAATTAATAAAAAAAAATTAAAAGGGCTTCAGAAAAGTCGACAATACTACTCAGTTATATCAGGGTGAGTTTGTACAGTATGAAATATTTGTTATTCAAAGCAACTGAAGCATCATCTGTAATAATTTCATCACCATTGCATCATCATATATGACCTACTGGCCAGAAATGCACAAGCTGCATACTGAAAAATAGGTAAATATAGAAAAACACTTTGTTTACCCAAGTTTATACTGCACTGTAATCCTATAATACACCTCATTATAGTCACGTCACCAACTGATACAGCTCTGATTGGATAATAAAATCTCTACTATACAAAGGTGATGCTTAGAGGCTAAATGAAAGCAGCCAGGATGATGGGATGGCATCAAGGGTCAACAAATATTGTAAAAACGGGTTTTAGAGTCCTGCAAAAATAAGTATGTCAAAATTGGACCAAAAATTTCCCAAATAAACAGAGACAGGCCAAAAGTGAACAAAGATTAGACTGTATGAGCTCTGATTGGTTAATTTATGTTGAAGAAAGTGGCAATTAGCAACAACAGTGTTAAAAAAACATTACCAAAACAGTTTTAGCGTCCTATAACTTGGAAACAGTTTTACAGACAGTTGAAAACAAAATGTGCCATGAAAAGAAGGCAATCATAAAAATCATACTTATTCATGACAGGCTTGGTAGATATGAAGTATGTGGTGATCCAATGTAGGTGAAGATTCCCCCATAGTAATTTCATCACCATTGCATCATCATATATGACCAACTGGCTAGAAATGCACAAGTTGCATACTGAAAAAGTTACAACACTTTGTTTACCCAAGTTTATACTGCACTGTAATGAGGTGTATTATAGGATTATAGTCACATCACCAACTGATACAGCTCTGATTGTATAATTAAATCTCCACTATCCAAATGTGATGCTTAGAGGCTAAATGAAAGCAGCCAGGATGACGAGATGGCATTAAGGGTCAATAAATATTGTAAAAACTGTTTTTTAGATCCGTGCAATATTAGGTATATCACAGTTGGACTAAAAATAAATGGCCCAAAGTGAACAAAGATATACAGATTAGAATATATGAGCTCTGATTGGTTAATTTATGTTGAAGGGAGTGGCAATTAGCAACATCAAGTTATAAAAAAGATTGCAAAAAGTTTTAGTGTCCGGCAGATTGAAAACAGTTTCCACAGACAGTTGAAAAGAAAATGTCCCATAAAAAAAGGGATTAGAAACGCACATGAAGATCATACTGATTTATAACAGGCTTGGTAGATATGAAGCATTTGGTGACCCAATGTAGGTGATGGTTCCCCCATAATAATTTCATCGCCATTGCATCATTATATATGACCTAATGGCCAGAAATGCAGTTCCACACTGAAAAAAAAGAAAAGAAAAGAAAGTTAAATATAGAAAAACACATTGCTTACCTCAGTTTATCCTGCATGGGCTGTACTGGAATGTGGAGGAAATGCTACTAATGGGATCAAGAGTCAACAAATATTGTAAAATCAGTTGTTTCAGGAAGACAAAGGGGGCTATTAATCATTAGATGACAATAAAATTGAACAAAAATCTAGAAAAATTATGATACTGAATCATAAGTGACACGAGCAGGGCTTTTACACCGATATTACATCATAATACACGACAGAAATGCACAGACTGAAAAAAACGATAAATATAGAAAAACACATTGCTTACCTCAGTTTACTGCTTGAGCTAAACTTGAGCTAAAGATTGGATAGTTCACTGTTATGCAAATTTGATGCTGTAGAGGTGTCTGATAGAAGTACCCCAAACTGGCAACAGGTAGGCTGGAATGATGTATTTGGGGATCTGATGTTGTTCAAGCTTCATCTGCAATTATTGTACTATTACACATCATCACGCATAACCTAAAGGGAAAAAACACACAATGGTTAGAATAGACGGCCATGAAGGTCACTTAAATAAAAGGTAAAAACACTACGCTTGCTTCATTATCTGCTTCTCATGCTACATGCTTACCTAGTGTTGCTGTGAAGTGTGTGAAATGTGAAGTGTGAGGGGAAAAAAGCATAAATATCGAAACGCATTGCTTACCTCAGTTTACTGCTTGAGCTAAACTTCATGATGGGAGAGTTGCTTCAACTGCTTCTGATCAGATTGGACAATCTGTTCACTGTCATGCAAATTTGATGCTGATATTGTAGAGGTGTCTGACAGAAGTACCCAAAAATGCATACATTGGCTCTAAGGGTCATACAACAAAAAATAAGGTCAAGAATCTTGGTGTGACTCTGGAGTCAGATCTCAGTTTCAACAGTCATGTCAAAGCAGTAAGTAAATCAGCATACTATCATCTCAAAAACATTACAAGAATTAGACACTTTGTTTCCAGTGAAGACTTAGAGAAACTTGCTCATGCTTTTATCAGCAGCAGGGTGGATTACTGTAACAGCTCCTCACTGGACTTCCCAAAAAGACAGTGAGACAGTTGCAACTCATCCAAAACATTGCTGCCAGGAGTCTGACCAGATGCAGAAAATCAGAGCACATCACACCTGTCCTCAGGTCTTTACACTGGCTCCCAGTTACATTCAGAATAGATTTTAAAGTATTACTACTGGTCTATAAATCAGTAAATGGCCTAGGACCTCAATACATTACAGATATGCTGACTGAATACAAACCCAACAGATCACTCAGATCTTTAGGATTATATAAACTAGAAATTCCAAGAGTTCAATCAAAGCAGGGTGAATCGGCTTTCAGCTACTACGCCCCTCGCTGCTGGAATCAGCTTCCAGAAATGATCAGATGTGCTCCAACATTGGGCACATTCAAATCAAGACTGAAAACACATCTGTTTAGCTGTGCCTTTACTGAATGAGCACTGTGCTGTGTCCGACAAATCTATTGTGTCCGACAGACTATTCTCTTTCTTTTTGTTTTACATTCTTTTATAACCTGTTTTAACACATTTTAATCTGTTTTTACTCATTTTTGTTATTTGTTTTTATTTTCTTATACTTCCTTTTTTATTTCTGTTTATGTAAAGCAATGAATTGCCACCGTGTATGTAATGTGCTATATAAATAAACTTGCCGTGCCTTGGTGCGTGATGGGAGAGTCGCATCAACTGCTTCCGCTCTGATTGGATGATCTGTTCAATGTTATGCAAATTTGATGCTGATACTGTAGAGGCGTCAAACAGAAGTAGCCAAAACTGGCAACATTTGGGGATCTGACGATGTTCAAGCTTCATCTGCAATCATTGTACTGTTACGCATCACCACGCATAACCTAATGAACAGAAAGGCACAATGGTTAGAACAGACACCCATAAAGATGACTTAAATAAAATATAAAAACACCATGCTTACCTCATTTTCTTCTTCTCATGCTACATTAGCATTGTCACGATACTAGAAATGTTAAAAATGTCCATTTCCTGCTAACATTTGCGTTATTAAACAGCGCTGATTTGCCATTGGGTTCCTATGCTCAACAGAGATGACAATGATTGGTTGTGAAGGTCATCAGTTCACCAAACTCACCGATGTTAAAGTCTAACCACAGATACAAGGACACTGGAGCGTTTTAAAGCCGCAATTCATCAGCGGATCATTCATATGTCAGCTTATAGACAAACCAGTTGATCGTCACAACTCTAAAACGCTGCAGAGTCCATGTATCTGTGGTTACACTCAGTAAACAGCGCTGAGTTTGATGAACTGATGAACTTCACTGCCAATCACAGTCATTTCTGGTGAACACGTGAACACGATGGCAAATCAGCGCTGTTTAGGGACGAGCTCAACAGCGCTCAAATAATAGCAGGAAATTGAGGTTTTTAAAATATTAGTACTGACTGGTTTCGAATTCCAGTATCATGACAACCCTATGCAACATGCTTACCTATTGGTGCTGTGAAGTGTGTGATGGATTTAGGAAATTTGCTCTTTTTGTGAAGATTGGGGGTTGGGGGTTGAAATGGTCTTTGTATTCAGCTGCTCAGGTTTTTTTTTTTTGCTTGTTTGTTTGTTCTCAATACTGCTTTTGCAGCAGAGATCTCTATTTTTTTTTCTTCTTTTTTTTTGCAGCTGATTTTTTTTCGAGACCATTTCAATGTTTTTATTTTTTTGTACATTTCAAAATTAAACCCAGGAGATGAATCCAGAAGCAAAGAATTCATACAAACCATTAAAATTCATACACAAAATATATGTACACGAAAGCTACATCCTCGTTCGGCTGATAATACTAAGGAAAGCGAACAACGGTTTATAACAATGGTTCAAAAATGCTCTACTGCGGTCTTTGAAATAGTAATCGTCCCCATATTTGTCTCAAGCTGTAACATTTTCATAAATGTCGAAATGAAATTTGGGTCAGCATACTGACCATTAAAACAACCCAAAAAAGAAAATGCAGCGGCAAGTGTTCGATGATACAAAATAATACATGAGGGTGAGAAAGCAAATCATTCATGTTATTATACATCTCAGTTATTCAAATTCACAGCCTTTTGACAGACGGTTTCTGCTCGCTGCTCGGGATTAATAATTCAAATAAAAAAAGCCAATGTAAATTAGAATGTTTAAAAACAACCATTTCAGAAAGACAGAACTCAATATGCGATGTGCTCGAGTGGTGCAGTGCAGCAGGACCGGACAGAAGACTTCATCTTCATCTGCGCCATGAGCGCGACTCGTTATCCTCTTCCTCTTCATCATCATCCTGGAGCAGGGAATCGTCAACCAGTGAGTCCTCTGGAAACTGCAGCCGATCACAAAACAGACACTCAGACCCAAATGCAGCGCATGCAGAATTACACAACTCATCCAGATTGACGACAACAAACTGACGGTCCTAGTGACGTTTTGTAAGTCATGTTCTAAAGTTTTCATTCATTCATTTTCTTTTCGGCTTAGTCCCTTTATTAATCTGGGGTCGCCACAGCAGAATGAACTGCCAACTTATCCAGCATTTGTTTTACGCAGCGGATGCACTTCCAGCTGCAACCCATCTCTGGGAAACATCCATACATTCTCATTCACACTCATACACTACAGACTATTTAGCTTACCCAATTCACCTGTACCACATGTCTTTGGACTGTGGGGGAAACCAGAGCACCTGGAGGAAACCCACGTGAACACGGGGAGAACACGCAAACTCCACACAGAAATGCCAACTGACCCAGCCGGGGCTCGAACCAGCGACCTTCTTGCTGTGAGGCGAACGTGCTACTCAGTGGCGCCCTTTAATTTATATAATGGATTCATTTATAATGAAGGAAATAATAGCAAGAAAACTGGGCTTGGATCTCATTTGAATATAAAGTGACAGTCCCCACATCAGCACAAGCAGGATGTGGGGTTGGGTCTGGGGATGTTGAGTCAAAGCCTAAAAGGGGCGGTTTCGAAAAGTTTTTCAACATTATTTGTGGGATATTTTGAGCTGAAACTTCACATACACACTACAGGTACAACAGAGACCTATTTTACATCTTGTAAAAAGGGGCATAATAGCTTCCCTTTAAATTTGTGACTTCACTGGCTTTTTAATAACTTTTATTTACTGAAATAGATGAGATATCTTTGAATTTGTACAATAAACCTTTATAATAAATAGTTTTTGAACTTTTGTGGTAAACTTTTACTAATTTACTTTGGGTATCTGATGTTCACCAAAGAAGTTTAGTCAAAAATAACGAAAATTAACTCGACTTAAAGGAAATATGACTACATTTGTGAATCTGATCCCATCTGAATATATCTAAATTGAGATTTTTTACTGTGGCATTAAAGCAAACGTGTCAGCATTATTAAATGTCACACTGTCCGTCAGAAATCATTCTAACAAGCCAATCTGATGCTCAAGAAATATTCCATAGTAATCAATGTTAAAAGTTGTGATGCTTAAAAGTTCTTCCCCCTTTTCAATCAAAAAACAAGTATATTTTAGCACACGAAGCGACCATTATGAATGAAATGATCGGTACACCCAACAAACAAGAACACGAACAGAGCAGAGCAAACACAATGATAGAGTGTTTACCTCCTCATCCTCAGCTTCAGCCTCATCCTGGTCTGTTGTGTTGAGGGAAGCGGCGGGTTTGTGCCAGGCCAAACGCAACTCCTGATTATTTAACCGAACGCCATGGATTGCCGCCTGAAAAACAGCATTCAAGTTTATAACCAACAATTCGGCATGCATATGCATTAGGGATGGGACGGTTCATGGGAGGAAGAAAAAAAAAAAAAGTTTGGTTATCTTGTCAAGGTTTCAAACTCTAAGGCTGAAACTAAAATAGTACATGACCTTTACAAGTAATCAGATTATAAGGCTGTGTGTGTTATGCTGATGTGTGATGTATGGTGTTTCTAAGTGGGATTTATGTATTTTACAATGTAAACTGAATCAATCAGAAAACTATGACTACAGAACTGTGACATGAACCAATTTTGAAAACAGTCTCACCCCAAATATACCCATTTCACAAGACTGTTATGACACTTTTACTAGTTTTCAGCACCTTTAATCCTTGAGATTTTAATATATTTATATATATTTTAGAAGTTATAGACTAGCTGACAAAAGTCTTGTCGTCGATCTCAGTTGTAAGAGCAATGAATAATAACTTGACTTCTAGTTGATCATTTGGAAAAGTGGCAGAAGGTGGATTTTTCTAATGAATCATCTGTTAAGCTGCATCCCAATCATCACAGATACTGCAAAAGACCTACTGGAACCCGCATGGACCCAAGATTCTCACAGAAATCAGTCAAGTTTGGTGACGCAAAATCATTGTTTGGGGTTACATTCAGTATGGGGGCGTGCGAGAGATCTGCAAAGTGGATGGCAACATCAACAGTCTAAAGAATCAAGACATTTGTGCTGCCTATTACGTTACAAACCACAGGAGAGGGCAAATTCTCAAGCAGGATAGCGCTCCTTCTCATACTTCAGCCTCCACATTAAAGTTCCTGAAAGCAAAGGTCAAGGTGCTCCAGGATTGGCCAGCCCAATCACCAGACATGAACATTATTGAGCATGTCTGGGGTAAGATGAAGGTGGAGGCATCGAAGATGAATCTAAAGTATCATGATGAACTCTGGGAGTCCTGCAAGAACGCTTTCTTTGCCATTCCAGATGACTTTATTAATGCGTTATTTGAGTCATTGCAGAGATGTGTGGATGCAGTCCTCCAAGCTCATAGGAGTCATACACAATATTCATTCTTTTTCCACTGCAGCATGACTTTATATTCTATACTGGACATTATTTCTGTTAAGTGACAAGACTTTTGTCTAAGCAAAGTCAGACCTTAATTAAATAATAAAAAATCAAGGCATGATCATATTTCATTTAGGTAAAATAAGCATAATCTAGAGGCCTTTGAGTTTCATATAAGCCACTTCTGATACCAAATGATCAACTGTTGTTCCTAAAACTTGGATAGGTGACATGACGTTTGTCAGGTAGTGTATGTGTTTATGTATGATATCTTTGGATCTAATTACAAAAACATATCACTTATGTGAGGTGTTTGTAATGAAGTGTCTATGGGGGAGGGACAGTAAATTTGACGCTGTTCTCTCTTCTGTCTGCCGTTATCAGTCTCACACTATTTTTGTCCTTTTTCTGAAAGCCTTGATAACATAGTGAAGTTTTTCTATTATTATTTCAGCAAATAGGACTATAAAAAAATTATCTGTTGTACTCTCCCATACACTGCGCTCTAAGTTTACCAACTATGATGACTGAGAAACCCAAATATGTCAAAAGGGTCCAATATACATGCATAGTGATGTCTTTAAGAGAATACATTAGTACCTGTTCTGCCTCTGAGCGGGTTTTGTACGTAATGATGGCACTAAGACTAGAATCCTCCATCTGGCAATCTTCAATCTCTCCGTATTGCTGAAAATAAGTGGAAAGAAATCAGTTATGACTCAAAAAGGAGATTTGAAATAAGCAATATGATGCAAAGTGGCCTTTAAATGTACTCACTGCGAAGTGTGGCAGCAGGTCGACTCGATCGGCTTCAGAGAAACCGCTGATTTCTAAAGCTCTGGGTCGATGATCCACCACAGCATGGGTTGGAGCTCCTCTCCCTCGCCCTCGAATCCCTCGGCCGCGGCTCCTCAGGCCCCCTCGACCCCTGCTGTGGGCCCCCCTCCCACGTCCTGGGGTCAGAAGCCCCCTTTTGGCAGCCTAAACGAAAAGAAAATATCAAATGCATGATAGTGGGAGTTTAAGTAGTTCTATAGTGCCACCTGGTGGAAGGACTGAGAATGAGCAGTGTCTATTTAGTCTATAAGTCTGTATGCAATCAGTTATATTGAGTCATTTTGAAGGATGTAAACAAAAACAATGGTCCCAACGCATTTCCTGTTTTACATTTTAAATTTCTATAGCTTCTGAGAATCCAAAATGATTATTATCCTAAATATTATCATAAATAATGTTATGATAGCTGTTTTAGCATTAAGTTATGAATAAATTGCTTCGTTATAGTTATAAAATAGTTAGCTAACAAGCAGGAAATGTTGATGGGCCAATAGCATGACCATGCTATTTTTATGTAATGCCATGTCAGCAACCAAGGCTATTTTCAAGGCAGGAACATATCAATTATAAATATACAATTAAAAATCAACAAACAAATGAATACATTAATTAAATAAGATTTTTTTGTGTTAATACATGATGAAAATTCTAAAATCTTTACTGGTGTCACTTTGCTAAAAATGTCCTTGAGAGAGTTCATAAAAAAGTCTTCTGGAATCATTAAGTGCAGGACAGTCCAGTAAAATGTGTTTTATAGTAAGAGGAATTGTGCAGGACAAACATTGAGTAGGGTTTTCACCTTAGAGCAAAAAAACATGGGTTAATCTTGTATATCCAATACGACATCTGGTAAAAAACACTTCTAGTCTTAAAATGTCTTAAAATTCTGTGAGATTTCAGGTTGGATTTCATATGATTTATTATTTTCCAACGTATCCCATTCCTCTTGCCACTTGCTTAAAATGTAAACATTGATAAAAGGTCTCATCTCTGATGGAGGAATTTGGCATTTGTTCACCACTTGCTTTAAAGCATCTTTGGCAGCTGAGTCAGCTCGCTCATTTCCTGAAAGCCTGACATGTCCTGGAACCCAGTAAAAAATGATGTGATGAAACTGGTTTTGTAGTTGGTGAACTTAAGTTAAAATATTATCAATCAAATGATGATCATTCTTTGAAGGAAGTACTTGTAGGCATGATTTGGAGTCTGTAAAAATGATAGATTTCTTTTGTTGGACACTTTTGAAATGGTCTATTTTTTTTAATGCTATTGCTATTAATTCATGATTTTTTCTATTTATGTCTGCACTATGTTTGTACCTTTTGTAATGTCTGTGCTGGAGCTCCTATCGCTGAGAGAAATTCCCTGTGTGTGCTATCACACTTGGCAACAATACTCTTTCTGACTCTGATAATGAAAAATCTAAGGTTGCATGTCAAAACCAATGCGCAAAGTGAGTCTTGTAAACTAAGAGAGTTGTCACTTGAAAATGTGGGATATGTTTCACTGCTCTTCGTGTGCTTCTGTGTTGCAAAAACTACAATTTTCTGCACTGTATTTTCCAGAACATGTCCCTTGGTCTGCATTGTGGAAAGACCATGCTCTGGTGGATAATCTCCATTTTATAGCTACCTTAAACTAAACATCTGTACTTAATGCGAGTTCCCCAATATATTTGAGCTCCCTCATTCCATGACAATTCCTTTAAATTGTAAGCAATCAGAAAAAAAATGCAGATGCATATATTCGCACACAGCGATGGGAAAAACGGCGCTTTAAAGTTTTTTAAGTTATTAACGGCGATACTTTTTTCAGTAAAGAGTAATCAAATGAGTTACCGTTCCCCCGTTACAATGCTGTTACCATTACTGACAATAAAATGCACATTACTATAACTGAGAACACAGTTTCCACGAGAGCAGTATCTCTCTCAGCCATACGACCTCTCTTTCTCTGGGGTGTGTGTGTGTGTGTGTGTGTGTGTGTGTGTGTGTGTGGGTGTTCGGGGCTGGGGCGGGACACATAACCAACCAGTAATGATGATGATTGGTGTGTCTGTGAATGTAGTGTAACGGAAAATGTGATGATTGGCTTAGATAGGAGTGCATTTCCATTGTTTGTTAGGGCGGGTGTTCACACAAGCACACGCACAGTCAGTCCCACACACCAACCACCAGGAATCTGAACGATGGAAAATCCAATAAGTTCCAAGGTAGCTTTTCCTTCGTTGAGGTGAAAGGCGAGAATGTTTATGTATCTTGCAACTCATGCATAGTAAAAAAAAAAAACAGTCTCTTTGCATCGTCGACAAGTAATTCTAATCTAATGAAGCGCCTCACGTCGTCACATGCTGCCACAAAATTAGTGGCTACGCAGGTGATAACGTGAGCTCTGCCACCGAAGGAGACGAAGCCACGATGTCAAATCAACTAAAACTTGATTTTTCTCCACCGCACACACTTATTACTCAGACAGAATTTAAATAATATCCAGATATATATATATAGTTGAAGACATGCTGCTGTTGTCTCTCGCATTGTCCCACAACATTTAAATACTGAAGATTAGTGTACATTCATTCATTCATTTTCTTGTCAGCTTAGTCCCTTTATTAATCTGGGATCGCCACAGCGGAATGAACCGCCAACTTATCCAGCCTTTGTTTTACGCAGCGGACGCCCTTCCAGCCGCAACCCATCACTGGGAAACATCCACACACTCTCATTCACACACATACACTACGGACAATTTAGCTTTCCCAATTCACCTGTACCGCATGTCTTTGGACTGGGGGAAACCGGAGCACCCGGAGGAAACCCAGGCGAACACGGGGAGAACATGCAAACTCCACCAGCTGAGGCTCGAACCAGTGACCTTCTCGAACAGCACTACCTACTGCGCCACCGTGTCGCCGTAGATTAGTGTACAATATTTTATATTTATTTTATAGTCATTTTATTCGATTTTTTTTAAAGTAATGCAATAGCTACGTTCACTGGTAATTAGCTACTACTATCATGATGTAACTCAGTTACTAGAGGTATTTGTGAGAAGTAACTAGCAACTACAACCAATTACTCTTTTAAAAGGTGTGTGCCCAACACTTAGTTTTTGTGTGGGAGTGTATACACTTCTCTATACACACACATTTCACAAATTATACTGCAATTTACTATAAATCTATACAGTAAATGTCAAGACTTTCATTCATTCATTCATTTTCTTGTCGGCTTAGTCCCTTTAATAATCAGGGGTCGCCACAGCAGAATGAACCGTCAACTTATCCAGCACATGTTTTACGCAGCGGATGCCCTTCCAGCCGCAACCCATCTCTGGGAAACTTCCATACACACATACACAACGGACAATTTAGCTTACCCAATTCACCTGTACCACATGTCTTTGGACTTGTAGGGGAAACCGGAGCACCCGGAGGAAACCCACGCAACCTCCACACAGAAATGCCAACTGACCCAGCCAAGGCTCGAACCAGCGACCTTCTTGCTGTAAGGTGACAGCACTACCTACTGTGCCACCATGTCGCCCATGTCAAGACTTACAAAAGCAAGTTAATGCAAAACAAAATACCAGTGTGTATGATATATACAAATATTCACAATCTCATTGCACACAAATCCAAATGTGTGCACAGTTTGTGCTGGTTTTATTTTCCCTGCTTCATGCTATAAGCCTTATACATGTCACAGTGTGTTTCAGGTAATAATAAAAAAAATAAATTCAAATTAAAAACCTTAAATCTTAATTTTAAAATGTTTGGTATTTATATGTAAAGCTGTATGTGTAAAAACTGAAAACTAAATGTTAGGAAATAAACCAAAAGTGAGGGAGAGACATGAGCTTTCTTTCTGTCTCCTGTGAAATACCTCTAACTGCAGCTGTGTGTATTTGATCTTGAGTTCAGCAGTGTCTTCTCCTGCCTGCATTTTCTTATAAAGGTCCAACTCTGTGTCCAGGAGCTCCTTCTGAGCCTGCAAATAGAGATGCATCAGTATATACACATGCACAACTGCTTTATTATCATGAACGTGTGTGTGTGTGTGTGTGTGTGTGTTTGTACCTGGGCTTTGCTCTTAATGGTGGTCCTGAGAGCATTTGCGCTGGACAGTCCCTTTATCTCCTCCTGGAGTTTGGTGATGCTGTTGGTGAGGCTGGTGAGCGTCTGCATGATCTGAGCTTTATCCTCCGCCTTCATAGACTTGTTCTTCTCTAGCTTTGATATCAACAGCTGAAAAACACATAAAAGGGTCGTGTTATCTCAGAGACACAACATGCTGAAGTTGTAACGCTAAACCTCTAAATTAAAAGACACACAGAAAGCTGCTGATATCAGCTGTTTGATCCGGATTAACATTTTCAAATAGTGTCAAGATATTTATCTCAAATTTATATCAAATATTATTTATATATTTTTTCAATAGCTATTTCATTGCAAAACCAAATCCAATTTAACAACATTTTATAAACATCACTTTTCTATAACAATAAAAAATAAATAAATGAATAAACAAATAAAAAGATATCAACAGCAATAGTTTATAAAATGAAAATCAGTTTTATAATGTTTACTTTTGATAAAAACGTACCATTTTTGAAGGATTCACATTTTAAAATACTAACTTTCTTTTTTATTTGCCTTAATCTGAGTAAGACAATAATACGATGAAGGTGTTTACATGAGTTGCTTTTTGAATGTTGCTTTCATGATCCCGTTTTACATGTTATAGCACACAGATCGATTAACATCATTGCGTCACAGCAATATCCAATGTTTTATGTTATTTCGGGCGTTTCATTTTTATTTTGTTGACTTTAACTGCAGTTTGGCAGTTTTACTTGCATTCAGGAACATTTCATTCATACTCGCATCCAATACCTCAGTTTGTCATGGAGGCATGAAGTAAGGATTGCTGGAAGAGTGTTGTTTTAATGGAATTTAATACCGCACACCGAATGGGAGAATACAAATTTTGCATTTCGCGGTGTGTGTGTCTGTGGTTCTTTTACTGACTTGAGTTGCAGAGAATAGTGTCTAACAGCAGTCTGTGTATAGATTATCCTGTCACAAAATGCGGTGAAAATCCTACACGATAGTAATAGTTCGACTGTAGTGTTTACATGTCTGTACGGCTCTTTAATAATGCCACTAAAATCAGCATACTCAACGTCTCAATCTGATTTCTGTTGAGTTTGATTATGACTTTATTCATTCATTCATTCATTTTCTTTTCGGCTTAGTCCCTTTATTAATCCGGGGTCGCCACAGCGGAATGAACCGCCAACTTATCCAGCATTTGTTTTACGCAGCGGATGCCCTTCCAGCCACAACCCATCTCTGGGAAACACATCCATACATTCTCATTCACACACATACACTACGGACAATTTAGCTTACCCAATTCACCTGTACCGCATGTCTTTGGACTGTGGGGGAAACCGGAGCACCTGGAGGAAACCCACGCAACCACGGGGAGAACATGCAAACTCCACACAGAAATGCCAACTGGCCCAGCCGGGGATCGAACCAGCGACCTTCTTGCTGTGAGGCGAACGTGCTAACCACTCGGCCACCGTGGCGCCCATTATGACTTTAGTCGGATTCAATTAATCAAAAATCCCTGTTTACATGGTAGACTCTTAATCAGAGTATTGTCTTAATCGTATTTAAATCAGATTTTTGGGGTCCATGTAAACGTACACATTGTCTGATAACAATCTGCAGTTTAGATACTACACAATTGCACATTTTTAAATATTTTATCAACGTGTAATTTAACAAAATCAATGCCAGATTATTACAATTTCACAGTTCCATATAAAATTCATTAAATACATTAATAAATAAATAAATAATTCTACCACAATGTACCCCATGCATGCTATACACAATGTGTAATATTAGCTTTGTACCCCATATAAATTGGGATTGGCAAGACTATTTTTTCTTGTCTTTATACGTTTCGCTGCATTCATTTAATCAAAACTATTTTTAAAAAGTTATATTATGAACTATAAACTAAACTAAGTAATATATTTGGATCTGCAATTCATTCTTAAGATGTAAAGCTGAATATTCAGCATCATTACTTCAATCACATGACTCTTTAAAAATCATAAATAAGAAGAAACTGCCAGGCTAAGCGTCACATCTTAATAGATAGATTTAATTTGTCTTCACTAAATATGTAAATTTCTCAACAACAAAAAAAAAACTTCTGTTAATATCAATCAAACTGACATAATTTTGCCTCTCTAATTAAAATACAAACAATAAATGAGGACAAAGATTAATAACACACCTTCTGAGTCTGAATGTGCTTCTCCAAAATCTCCTGTTTCTTTTTCCTGACGTCCTGCTGAAGCTTCAGTGCCTCCTAAATAACAACATATCAGCAGCATTTCAACACTGCTAAGGCATTAAAAGCATTCATAAAAACAAGCTTAATTATATTTATTTTGTTTAAACAAACCTGTTTCCTTTTCAGAGCATCTTCTGCACTAACGCTGGCCCTAAATGGCGCCCCCTTCTGGCCAGCTTTCAGAGCAGCTGGGTTATAAACAGTCTTTGTCAAACCAGTGGTTGTTGATAAGACCTGTCAAGAAAAGATTTGACAATTAACATTGAAAAGCCAAAGGGCCGCAATATTAACGGACAACGAGCTAGCATTATTAGTAGCATATTAGTGCAAGTGCAATGTTCAGGGGCGCCGCTAGCAATTTTGAGCCCCATGAAAAAATACATAGGTGGGCCCCCTACTACCAACATAGCTATCCAAACTCTTTGTCTGCAATGTAGTTATAATGACTTCGTCCACTACTTATCGGCAGGGCCAAACGGAATCTGCGGACATTTTTTGCTTTTTCTGCTGAGTATTTTGTTAAAAATCTGCAGATTTATGCGGAATTATTTTAGGAACATCATAACAAAAAAATTAATATATAAAATAAAAAGTAATACCTTTTTAACTTTTATTTGATGTTTACAATGCCAATCCAATTAGATCCACTTTATTTGGTAAACAAAGCAAGTCTCTCGGATAAAATCTCTACTAAAAGACAGAAAATATTACTTTACAAACTGTATTGTAAATAAATCATATGAATATTTTCATATTAATCAATATTTTTACTGAAATTATTTTGAAAACTGATTAAATATATATTTACACACATTTACACCCATAAATAAACAGAATCAATCATGGGCTGAAAATCTGCGGAAATCTGCGGAATTCTGCGCGCGCAGATTCCGTGTGGCCCTACTTATCGGTAATTAGTAAGAGAAAGGCCATGACTGTAGCTAGCAGATGATTTATTGTTCAAATGTAAACGTAGTACAAAAACGGAACAGAAATGAAATATTCACTGAAATTTTTACATTTCTAAACTCACAAAACACCAATGTGTAACTATTTAAATAACTGTACTGCAACAATGTCTCATTCAATGTGCAACACACTTTGGTTGAGGATTTTGCAAGCAGGAAGGCAAGGCATTTGGCACGTGGAATTTAAGTAACTGTCAGGTTAATCAACAGACCGTTTCAAATGTATTTGTGTTGTGTTTATTTGGTTTGCAGTGTGCTGGATTTTGCACTCTGTTAATATAAATTTGTTAATTTTTTTGATTGCGGATTTTGCCGGCAAGAAGGCCAGGGTTTTGCCATTTAAGTAATGGTCAGTTTAAACAAAAGAACATTTCTTATTTATGGGTCTCACTGTAATATAATTTTGTGTCTTATTGATTTAGTGGACAGTGTGTTATTTGGGATGCAGCTAATAAAATAAACGACCAAAATACATGAGCATGAGTAAAACCGCATTCACCATCGGGAGGCGCTATAATCACTCTCGTGGGAGAATACTGCTTTCACAATCCAAAATAAATAAAGTCATCCAACATGTGCGCCCGATAGCTCCGCCCCTTCTGTTACGTGCTCAAAGCTGCGGTTGTTGAGTGTGTAAAGTGTCCATCATTACACA
This sequence comes from Danio albolineatus, assembly GCA_903798035.1. Taxonomy (NCBI): domain Eukaryota; kingdom Metazoa; phylum Chordata; class Actinopteri; order Cypriniformes; family Danionidae; genus Danio; species Danio albolineatus. Next base: position 197,026 of record CAIGQQ010030319.1, on the reverse strand, counting down.
CTTCATTTTACCGGTGGAATGAGTGCATCATCTGGGTAATTAAAGTGCACACGCACTACTGGCACTATTTATACTACACAATGGCGTAGAATAGTGCATAAGTATGCGATTTGGGACACAGCTGATGTTAACCTCGAGAACATCGGTGCTTTGAAAGTTTACCTGACGGTCGCCCTCAACTGTCTTCCCGCTATTGACGGACTGAACCATACAGCGAAAGGAGGGGGGTGCAATTTGACAGTGACAGTTTTGACAGACACAAGGGGCAGATATAAGCCGTATTTTTATTTTTTATTTCTAATAAATTG
>CAIGQQ010030319.1:173371-192497 GCA_903798035.1 Danio albolineatus | reverse complement strand
TCCCTCAAGTTTCCTTTTTCTCTTAAATACAAAAGAAGCTATTTTGAAGAATGCTGAAAACCTGTAACCATTAACATCCATAGTAGAACAAAAAGGAAAGTCAATGGTTTCAGGTTTCCATCTTTCTTCAAAATAACTTTTGTGTTCAACAGAAGAAACTCATAAAGGTTTGAAACAGGGATAGTAGGCCTGTCACGATATCTATTTTTATTTGTATGATATATTGCACCAAAGTATACTGTGAGAAACTACATTATCATCTTTTTAAGACCATTTTATGCCACTCATTACATAACGACAGAGTGACAATATAATATCATCACAATGCAAGTACACTCTCCCAAAGAACACATAAGGACTGCCTGATGGCCCGGGGCCAGAGTGAGAGACGCTCGGGACAGTAGACAGGATTGTTACTGACCCGATCTGGCCAGTGCTGCCTTGTCACTAAAGTTTGATTTTAAATTAATGCGACTATTTGTTAATTGTGTGCAAATACAGTCTTTTAATTTAGGAAGAGTTTGTGCTTTTAAGCCTTTAAATGCTACCCTCTCTGTGATGTCGTAAATGCCATATTGCTTTTTGGTTCCTCTTATCTGATTGGATGTTGTGAGCATGCTATTTTTTTCTGTAACCTGGTAACAACCAGTACAGTAAAAAGACGGCAACATAGCGGCAACATCAAATTATGAGGATCAAAGAAAACATCTGTTTCTAACGTCTTGGAAGCAGACATTTACGTAGGTTCAACACAATGACAAAAAATGTGTGTTTTGCACAGTTTGAGGGCCTCACGGTGGCGCAGTGGGTAGCACAATCGCCTCACAGCAAGAAGGTTGGTGGTTCGAACCTCGGCTGGGTCAGTTGGCATTTCTGTGGGGAGTTTGTGTTTGCATGTTTCTATGTTGGCATGGGTTTCCTTCGGGTGCACCGGTTTCCCCCACAAGTCCAAAGACGTGGTATAGGTGAATTGGGTAGGCTAAAGTGGCCCTAGTGTATGTGTGTGTGAATAAGTGTGTGTGGATGTTTCCCAGTGATGGGTTGCAGTTGGAAGGGCATTCGCTGTGTATAACACTGGATAAGTTGGTGGTTATTTCCGCTGTGGCGACCAATGATTAATAAAGGGACTAAGCCAACAAGAAAACGAATGAATGAATGAATGAATGCACAGTTCATTGAACTGCAATAAAATACCTGAACATTTTCTATACTGCTCTTATTGTTTGCATAAAACTTTTTTAAAATTTTGCTCATTATACATGTATTAATATTTTTAAAGTATTTAAATTCTAGATTCACAGACGTCATTTTTGACATATTGTTTAAAATATGTGGCTAAGAAGTAGCTGTTAACTTTTTTTTTGGTGGGGCCAGTGAAAATTTTGGCAGGTCAAGTAAAAAAACTCGACCACTGGACAAATCGGGCCAGTAGAAAAAATCCTTAGCATTGAACCCTGATATTTAATTCTTACGAATTTTTCATTTAATCATAGTCATTTTAACAGTTTAATAATGAGGCATTGGAATCAGGATGTGAAACGCATATCCTAGATAAGTGCCATATCTGCTAGCAGATCTACTTTCAGTTGTCAGACACCCACATGAAAATATATGACAGTGATTTATAGTAATTACTAGTGTTTTTTTAAAAAGCTGACACTGACAGCTTCAATAGAGAGAGATGTTGCACAACCAGCTAAAATGTTGCTAGAATTGGTTTATGTATGAGCCATATATATTGCAGAGCTAAAAATGATTGAGGTCATGTCCGTGTGATGTGCGATAAATCCATATATTGATTATTGTGACAGGCCTAAACAAGGGTAAATCAGTTTTTGGGTGAACTATGCCTTTTAGAAATCTGTATCATATACATTTACTTGGTAAATTCTCTATTTATAAGTTACTTTTTTGAAAATAAATCAATATTTCCATTTAGCAAATTAATTATTATTTAAATTGTAATTCTTTTCAGTAATTAATTCTATTAAAATTAGCATCAAATTGATCAAAATTGATAGTAAAATGCATTTTTAATTTAAAACAAACCCTGTTATTTTAAACTTTCTATTCACCAAAAAAATTATAATTATCACAGTTTCCACAAAATGATTAAGCATCTGCTATGAACTGATTATTAAATACAAAAGCTCCTGTAATAGTGAAGATGGCTGGTGTAGTGATGCTGAAAAATGCTGTTTTACATCACAGACATAAATTACACATTAAAATGTATGCTTTTTTTGCAATAATTTTACAATATTTCTGTTTTAGGGTACTTTTAATGAAGTAAACGACGCCTTGATTAAGATGTCATCGTTAATTTAGACCCATTTACCTGAAGTGAACAGTGGCGGTGGAGGCTGGGTCATGGGGGGCCGTATGCCCGACGTGACTATAGTGGGGACAGAACTAGTGATGGAGTTTGGAGGACCGTCCATTCCAGACGGCTGAAGAGCAGGAAGAGGAGGAGGAGGACCTGAGGGAGACAGCAACACAACATTTCCATTACACTTTGATTTGTGTTATTGAAAGTTTTATATGTGCATTAAATATTTTGGGATTATTTTTAAAGCCTTTATGTATAAAGCATTATAAAGGTACAAATAATTATAATGTCTTTTGCTCAACGATTGTAAACAAATGTGTCAAGATATTTGCTAGTTTCTTGATATTGGTTGTTTGTCATGTGGCTTAAATGGTATAATATAGTCAAGCCTGAAAATTATTCCAGGCTTCATACACATTACTTATAAAATTCAATGACTTTTCCATGACTTCCATTCATTTTTCATGACCTTATGTTTCATGTAATGTCTCCGTACACATGGTAAATAATAAGAAAAACAACGCATGTTCAAAATTATTACAGCATAGTGTATAATAAAACATGCAACAATCTATTTAGTTTAAATGAATCTTTATATCTATGTCAAATGTACTCAGATAATGCTCACACAGCACTAATAATGTGAGAGCATGTGTTCGAGCATGGAAAGAATAGTAGTAAACACAACTAACCTATATTTAAGCATACAGATATTTGTTAAACTAATTTCCATGACTTTTCCAAAACTTTGTGGGTTTCAGTTTTCCCAAACTTTTTCAGGCCTGGAAAATGTTATGTCAAAATTCCATGACTTTTCCAGGTTTTTCATGACCGTATGAACCCTGTATTCATACCCCTGGCAGATTCTGACTAAAATGTTTTTGTTCAAATGTAAATAAAAGCAGAGAAATATTTTTTTCCACAATGATGCCTCTTGTACATCGTCTTATCTTTTTAGAGAAGCCTTTGTCATTTCCGATCAAATACTCCTGGTTGTCAGAACTCAAAAGTCAGAAATATGAATAATTTTAGTCACAACCAACAACAACAGGGTCTTTTCTAACAAAATATCACAAATTTTTAACAAATTTATTTCAAAGAACAAAAAAGAAAGCCTTATGATACATTAACAAAACTAAAGAAACTGCTTTATAATCCATTTCATATACACATCTGAAATGAAAATTATTATTCAAATATCAAAATTATTATTCAAATATTTCCCAAATGATGTTCACATGAGTAAGGAATTTTTTCTTATAATATTTTCTTCTCTGGAGAAAGTCTTATTTGTTTGATTTCAGCTAGCATAAAAGCAGTTTTTATTTTTTTAAAGCCATTTTATGGTCAATATTATTAGCCCCCTTACGCAATATTTGTTTTTAGATTGTCTACAGAACAAACCACTGTTATACAACGACTTGCCTAATTACTCTAACAAGCCTAGTCAACTTTTAAATGCCACTTTAAACTGAATACTAGTATTTTGAAAAATATCTAATGAAATATTATTTACTGTCATTATGGCAAAGATAAAATAAATCAGTAATTAGAGATGAGTTATTAAAACTATTGTGTTTAGAAATGTGTTGAAATAAATCACGTCTCCGTTAAACAGAAATCAGGGGGAAAAAAAATAATATTCTAACTGCATAAAGCTTTAAAGTTAAGTGTTGAATAATTTTTCCACACCTGCTACAGGGGGTAGGCTGGGAGGCATGGCGCCCGGCGGGGGCACCGGTGGTCTGAGGTTGACTGGTGGAGTCAGGAGTGCATGCGGAGGTGGCAGACCTGGCGGTGGAGGACCGTCCACTCCAGGAAGTGGTGGTGGCTGGAAAGGAAGGATGCTGGGAAGATTAACATCCTCCACCACCACTGGATCACTTCCATGATCGAAAGGACACATGTCTCCTCGCATACAGAAGCCTTTCTCTGTCAAGACAAATAAAGCAGGATGTTAGAGGCAGTTTGTAATGTTGAGTTTCTAATACAATACCTTAAATGTCCTGATACTACCATTTTGAAGGAAAATAGTTACAACATGACAATATGGATGCATGTCTTCAGTTCTTCATTTGCCAGAATAGCAACATTGAGCACTATGGACTTTTACTACTGAAGATACGGACATATTTTCAGCACCACTTACAAAACAGAAAAAAAAAAAAATCTTATATATGAAAACGTCAGTATGTAAACAGAAATGTTTTTGACAAACTCCCAAAGTTTCCCTCAGTCTCAAAGACTAATGCTGCGTCCCAATTCACATACTTATACTAGCTCTAAAAGTATGTACTTTTTTCATTCATTCATTCATTCATTTTCTTTTCGACTTAGTCCCTTTATTAATCCGGGGTCGCCAGAGCGAAATGAACCGCTAACTTATCCAGCATTTGTTTTACGCAGCGGATGCCCTTCCAGCCACAACCCATCTCTGGGAAACACATCCATACATCGTCATTCACACACATACACTACGGACAATTTAGCTTACCCAATTCACCTGTACCGCATGTCTTTGGACTGTGGGGGAAACCGGAGCACCCGGAGGAAACCCACACAACCACAGGGAGAACATGCAAACTCCACACAGAAATGCCAACTGGCCCAGCCGGGGATCGAACCAGCAACCTTCTTGCTGTGAGGCGAACGTGCTAACCACTAGGCCACCGTGGCGCCCCTTGTACTTTTTTGTGAAGGAAAAATATTTACTTTTAAGTGTGTGACAGAAGAGTATGCAAGCTTTGGGACACACTACTTCCTCGTTAACAGATCGTTGTGTTGCTTAGTTATGAGCCCTGTCAATATCCACATTTCTATTTAGAGCTGTGCAATATGGACAAAATAATCATATTGCGATTTTTGGAATGAATATTGCAATTGCGATTTTATTTTCGATTTTGGCAACTGCTTTTGCTTTTTCAAATGCGCTACATACACGCATTCTAAATGTATTCAGTGAACAATAAGTGCAGAAAAAACATTTCACAATGAAATAACAGAGTATTAAGTTTAATAAATAAAACTAATATAACGGTCTTTAAAACAGACAACATCAAATAAATGAAGATGAACTAACCTCAGCTCTAGTTAAACAAATACTGTACACAGTAGCACTAACTGCTTGATTAACAAAACTGTAATAAATTGTCTTAAAAACAGACAACATGAAGAAATAAAGATGAACTAGCCTCAGTTACAGTCAGAACAATAAATAAAAACTAACGTAAATCAAAACCACCTATTCGGTTCTCCTGCTCAACTTCATCATGCGCAGAGTGAGCTCTGATTGGTTAACTTCTTTCTCCCGCTCAGCTTAGCTGTAATTGCCCGGTGTGCTGCGTCAGCTCTGATTGGTTAACATATTAAAACCATGCGCACAAGAATGTGAACAAAAATCAAAATAAATGAACAGATAAAAATTGCAGCCTTCACGATTTAGAAATTGCATGTGCTCAAATCACGTTTTTTTCCGAATTGCGATTAATTGCACAGCTCTATTTCTGTCGTATTTAATTTCCTACCAGCAGGTTAATCTCCCATTCTTGAGTCTTTCATGCAGTGAAATCTCCTCAGGTGTTTGGATAATTCTGCATTCAGACATTAATTTTCAAACACGTCTCTATACAAGTTCAGTATTGTTGTTTCAGATGAAATATAACAGAACACATGATTGAAATATATTCCAGTGGGCTAGATATTAACTAAGAGTCATACAAAGATCTTTACCGAAGCCTTTCTACTTTACGGTTGGTCTCGCGCATCCATCATGTTTGCACTTTATTTACACTTTTCATTCGCATTTGTTGTAAAGTCCATCGTACAATGCACTGTGGGCAATATCAGCGATTAGCGTATGTACAGTTCTCCACTTAAAATTTTGACTGGAAATAGTAAACCATCCAGGAAACTTTGACATACACTTTTCAACATACAGTAGTAGGATTTAGGACATACTAATTTTCAAATACTATTTAGGACAGAAAGTATGCGAACTGGGACGGAGTAAAAGTCTTATGCTCAGTGTTGGCAGATACAGCTGACATTTTCCAGCCCAAAAGCAGTCCAAAACCCTCCCAAATGCACCAAAAAATGCCCAAATATATTAGATTACTTTTAATACTTTTTTTTAGAAATGCAGAAATTAGCCTAGTTACTTTATGATAATTTAACCATTCAGCAACCAACACCAACAGTCACAGAACCGCAACAGTAAAATTACAACATAACTGGCTCACATCAAAATGCTGCATTTATAGTTCTGTCGATTACACTACCTGTTCGCCTATATATATTGTAGATGTATTTGTTTAAAGGTGATATTTAAATAGCTTATAAATTGTTTGCATTAAATATCCTGTGAAATTAAAATAAAGCATTTTAGATGTTAGTTTCAGTCTGTTTGTTTTAAGGATATCATTTAGCCGGTGTGCTTAAATGTGTCTCTAGTAAATCTGGTGAGCCTAAAAAAATTTATTTGGCAACTTTGGAAACGATGACTTGTTTGACACAACAGAAGCAGGACACAGGAGCTCCAGCTTCCACAGCAGTTCCATGGATTCCTAGTATGGATTCAGGTAGATGCATAATGGCGTAAATGCATAAATTTGTCCCACTTGGCATTCTTTTTGCATTCTTTTGAACACATTGAGGTGCTTGTTGAAAAGGCCAGGTATATTTGCCGTTCTGACTGGACGCTGGTTTGATTTGCCCGCCCAGAAGACGCATATCATTTCCGTTCCTGTAGTCGGACATTGCAGTTCTATACAGTCTGGCTAACAGCTCTATACATTGGCTTATTGTGTGTGCGTCACGAGAAGTAAGTGTTTGTCTTATGTCTGCGTGGTTCTAATACTTAGTTTACGGGTTTAGTGTTGTAACTCAAACTTTGAATGACAATCGGACCGTATGACGGCCAATACGTCATAACCGCGGGTGGTGCGCGATCAGAGTAAACGTCATTATTAGCAGCACACGTGTTATCTCCGCAAGTTTATGTTCGATTGGATTGTGTTGATGTGAAAATCAGTGAAGTGTTAAGCAACTTAAATGCCATGTTTACACAGTATTTAGACATTTTGGATCTGTATCACTTGTATATACTTACTGATGCATATTTAGACCTGATGCCCTGATAATCTCTGATTATATGCATATATATTATATTATATGTTATGTTGTTCTGTATATTATACAAATTGCAGTTAAATTTTTTTGTGATATATTTCTTTTTTGTTTCTAGAAAAGACCACATACACACGCATGTGCCTTTATGACTGCAAAAAAAATGCTGTAACAAATCAGCTAACTACGAAGTGACTTGTGCGTTCTTACCGATGCCCCCTGGTGATCACAGCTCAAATAGTAAAGCCAGTGCCATTTAACAAACTCACCAACAGTGCTGCTTGTCAATCAGACAATGCTTCTTTGTTTGTTCTTGCTGTCTAACCCTAACCCCAAGCCATTTTTTACCCATACCAGGGCTCGAAATTGCGACCGTTTTGGTCGCATATGCGCCTGAAATTGAATCTATGCGACCTCAAAATATATTTGGGAGCATTTGTGTGAGTTCATAAAATTGTTGCGTGCGACTGGTTTTCACTGCAAAATGTTCCCCGCATGCGCAGATTTAGGACACATTCACGCAGAACGCATCTTTGCACTTGAAAGGCAGCGCTCAAGAACTGTTTAAAACTGTTGTCATGTCAACTTGCTGCAGTAAACAAAGACTGCAATGCTTGCCCCGCCTTCGCGCTCTTTTTATTGGCCCACTGCACTAGAACTGATTGCGAATGGATTGGTTAAAATCAGCTGTCAATCACTTAGTCAACGCCTTCTGCCTTCAGATGACAGGAGAGCTACAACCGCGAGCATGTAAAGCGCTGAAGATGAGAATGACAACAACACCATCAGATTTTGTTTTAGAAAACACCTAAAGCAACAAATAATGGCACATCTAATTACTGATATTGCGGTGAATGTTAATCCACAATCTACATTTGTCCATTGGCTTCAAGTTCACTATGAAAATAACTAAAGCATTCACTGTAAAGTCTGTGGGACGGAATTTTCAGGTAACTGTCTGCCACATCTACACATTTTAAGCACAAGATGTTCTGTTGAATCCTTCATTTAATCGCTAGATGCTGTCAGCCGTGCAGCCATAAGTAAAAGTTAACACCACGTACACCATCGCAAAAGGGCTTGCATGGACTAAGATTAAACTAATATTGCAGCTCATAAAGAGACCGGTATTGCTATTAAAATTACGTATACAAATAATAATGTATATATCAAAAGCAACTGTGCAATATCAGACATCACCTGTGAGAACGCAGCACGTTAACAGATTCATTCATGTCAAGTAGTGCGTGCAGGGCCGGTGAGCGGTCCGCCCATGTATCTTTTGGTCACTCAATTATGTTATAAAAATGTATTTTCTAGTGATAACGGGATTTCGTTGAGACATATTTTCCTCACACAAGCATATATATATATATATATATATATATATATATATATATTTGCTTGTTAGTTTTGATTAGTGTTGATTTCAAATGCAATAAATCTGTTTATATAAAACTTAGCAATGGTGTTCATAATTGGTGGGTGCAACTAAATTTTGTCTGGTGCGCCTACATTTTTAAAGTTAGGAGCACCAGTGCTACCAAGCAAAAAGGTTAATTTCGAGCCCTGCATACAATCAAAATCAAAACCGGAAACCGCCCAATCTGGCAACACTGCACACTCTCCATCTGAGTTACTATATATGTATACTGTCATATCATCTAACCCAGCGGTTCTCAACCTCCAGGACCCGGTCCTCATGCTGCACATTTCTTACGTTCCTTTTTACGTTAAATGTGCTCTGCAAAGTGTACGCCACAGCATATTCTGCCATGATTTCAGTTTGAAGGGAGCATGTTTCATTCCAATGCCATTTTAATGGGTGATGTGTTCATTTAAAATGCTTTTATTTATTGAGGTATAGCATATTTCACATGCTCATGTAGAGACAGACTAAAGGAGGAACTAGAGAATAATGCACACTATCACTGTGGGATGTGTCAGCTAGAACACAGGTAATGCATGGAGCTCTTCTAATGAGCTAGTCATCTAAATCAGCATATATATGCAAAAAAAGGTATATACCATCATAGTCCCGGCAGCGTTTCCGCGGTGGGCCGGCTCTGCCGAAGGGTGTGTGGTCCTGAGGGAACTCAGACCAGCTCTCAGTGGTGTTGTTCCCGTGGTGTGTGGGGGCGATGACGGTGATGGTGCTACTGAGGGTGGGCACTGGGAAATGAGTCGAGGAGTTTCCAGGAGGGAGAGGAGCGGCGGTGTAGCCATCAGTGGTTGCTCCCTCTGGACGCTCTGGCCGACTGTGCTCGTATTTCGGCTTTCCAGAATCTCGCTCTAGAAAAACAAGACAGACATTTAGGAGACTCCTTCAAAACATGAACACTGTAAATAGTGCTGTGGTGTAACACATGTTTTAGTAATGTTCTAAAGGATGCAAACATATAAACGTGGTTGGTAAGAAAAGAATACTTTTACACGTCCAGAACAGATAAAATAGATTAAACTGCTTATTTCAACTCAAATATATTTTAAATAAATGCTGCTATTTTCAACGAAGTCCTAAAATTTTTTACAATATTTAAATTATACAAGCATGTGATCAGCAGAGGACAAAAAAGAAGTAGGTCGAGAGACTCTTGGGTCCACAAAATATAATTTTTTGCTGTAATTTAGTCAACTCTTTATTCCACGTGACAAAAACTACTAATCAGTCAACAATTCGAACTGTTTTAAGCCATTAGATCGTTAAAAAAAGGCCTTAAAATATTAAATCCAGTTGAATTAAATAGCCTAATATAGTTAAACACATCATACATCGCTAAAGAGTTTATCACTTTCTCTTACCTTGCTTTTTAATCATTTTATATTAACTATAAAATATATGTTTATACATTTGCAATATCATCTAAATCTACAAAATATTCAGGTATTACATTTCAGGTGCTAGGCTGTAGCTCTGAATAAATGAAGACATCAGGAAGTAACAAATGTGCAACCTGCAGCTGTATTTATAATGCTCGTGCCATGCATGCATTCAAACGATTTCATAATCTTGCATATTGTCAGCGGCTTTCTCATACGCGCACATTATAGGACGACACAACATCATTTTGTTATATATACAGTAGCCTAGGTAGGTTTACAATTATATCCGGAATGAGTCAGAAATTTAGCAGTTACTGCTCCTTTTTGTGCACAATGATGATCAACGTGGGAGCAAACCATTAGGTCATATGCTTTGATGACGATGAACCTTACTGAGATTTCCCTACCCCCCCTCAAAAAATAAATAAATAAATAAAAATAAAAATAAAAATGGATTTACTACAGGGGTTGCTCCATTGGGCTTGGAAAATATGGAAATCCATATTTATACAGAAGAATCACATCCCTGATTATATTATTTTCTCACACAAATATTTAGCAGCGTAAACTTTAAGAATGATGTGAATAGGAATGTTTCTTGAGCATATCTGAGCAAATCTGCATATTTGGATGATTTGCGAAGGATTGTGACACTGAATGCTGGAGCAATCGCATTAAAATTAAGCTTAGACATCCAAAAAATACATTAAAATACAAAAGTTACACAAAATTTTCAACATTTTCAAAAATGAACGTCTATTTTAAGTGTAGTTTTATTCTATTTTGATTATATAAAACCATAGAAAAAAAATCTTATTGACAACAAATATTGAAATATTTTTTTCTGAAAATGAAACCTTTGTTTTGAAAGTTGCATGCAACATGTATTAGTCATAAAACACTTTTAAAAAATCCTTAAAGGGGACCCAAAAATAAAAAAATACCTCATTATTTACTCGTTTAGGAGTTTCTGTCTTCTTTTAAACACAAAAGATTTGAAGAATACAGGTTTGCTGGGGCCTATCGACTTCCATAGTAGAATTAAAATACTATCGAAGTCAATGGGTACCAGCTACTAGCATTTTTTCCAAAAATATCTTCTTTTGTGTTTAGCTCAAATTGGTTTTAAACGAATAAAGGATGAATTAATGATGGCAGAATTTTACATTTTGTGTGACCTGTCCACTTAATTCTGTTTAAAATGGATTTCGATGTCAAATCTGAAAACAAGCCAAACAGCACCAAACCTCTGCTTCTCGAGCGACTGCGTGTGTGAGATCGTGATCTGCTGCGGTCTCGGTCTCTGTCCCGCTCTCTGTCTCGCTCTCGAGTGCGGTCTTTACTCCAGCTGCGGCTGCGACTGCGACTGTAACTGCGGCTGCGCTCCCTCCTGCGGTTGTATCGTTCTCTGTACGAGTCTCTTCTGGGTGGATTACGATCGTACTCTCGTTTCCTAGAGCGCTCGTCTTTCTTGCGGTCATCTACTCTCCTGTAAATTAATTTACATAGAAAAGACCATACCAGTGATGTTAGTTAGCGAGGCGGATTCATAGAAGTGTGGATTTTGGAAAAGTTCAAAATCAGAAGAAAACATCTCACCTGCTGTCTCGGCTGTATCTGGAGCTAGATGGAGGACTGTGGTTTATTCTCCTGGAGAATTTCTTTTCGCGGTCCTCATCTCGGCTAGGTGGCTTATGCAAAAACAAAAGAAAGTTTGAAAATCATCAATACAAACATTTAATGCAAATTTCAGTGTGTGCCGCCATTAAATCTTTAAAGGAATAGTGCTGTCATTCACTCAACCTTTACTTTTTCAAACCTTTAAGATTTTCTTTATTTTGAAAGTTATTAAAAACCTGTAACCATTGACTTCCATTTCAATTAGTTTTTCCAACTTTAGAAGTAAATGGTTACAGGTTTTCAGCTTTCTTCAAAACACATTCTTCAGTGTTCATCAGAATGAAAAACCTTTGGATGAATTATCCCTATAAGTGTCTGGTAAAGATCTGAAGTCTCATCAAGGTTTAGTTTTCACTAAGCGGTACAGTACGGTACAGTCAAAGTCAGTGTTGGGTGTAAAGCGTTACTAAGTAATGCGTTACTGTAATTAAATTACTTTTCCACTGAAAAAGTAAAGTAACTAATTACTGTTCATTTTTAGGTATTTTAATTACAGTTACTTATAATGTACCTGCGTTACATTGTAAAATAATTAAACTCGCTGAATAATCTTACACAATTTTATTAATTTATGTTCTAAAGATAAAAGTAAACTCTGGCGCTTTAAAATCATCGTAGTGCAGATGCATGTGATAGCGCCGCGCGCCAGTTTGCTGCTAGTCATAAAGCGGAAGATGTCGGACTCAGCTGAAGCGAGTGGCTGTTTTACGAAATGAAAATATTCCCAGACAAGAACATTACAGTATTAATCAATTTATTTTTCCTCATTGCGCGCCTGCGTGCTGTAGCGCGCGGCTTTTTCAAGGCTATCGCGCACCTTACATGGGCTGGTTAATTACTATGAGAAAGGCTAGGATGACCACGCAGATGTGACAGAGGGAGTCGGCGAATTTAACATGACTGATGCTGCTCTGTTTACAGAGTAATAAGACACCTTTTGCTCGATCGGATCACAGGTAAACAAGAGAGACACAATCCAGTTCAAAAACATGCCGTATAAATCTTAAGCCTTTTGTCCACTTCCGATCATACTGCACGGGCTTTCATTCTGATACCGCCAAAAATAATGCTTTTTTTGTAAAGATTGCATGATCCTGCTTGATCGAGAGATATGCAGAATAATATTTAATATTTATAATATTTTACATTGCATACTAAAAATTATTATGCATGTAATTATTATATATATTTTTAAATAGAATATAATAAAGATGATTCAGAAAACTAAAAGGCTAAACTATTTCATGTTTGACTCATATGTTTTATCTAAGTATTTATTATTTACAGAGTTAAAATTTTTATTATTTGTCCACTCAAGGTTTATAGGGATTTCAAGAAGTATTTAGTCAAGTTACTTATTGAGTAATGAAGTTACTTTTTTAGACACAGTAATTAGATAAGTATTTTAAATAAAATATTTATTAAGTAATTTTTAATTAGTAATTAATTACTTTTTTAAAGTAACTTACCCAAAACTGGTCAAAGTCTCTAGAATACACAAGACATGTCACTTGTATAATTTGAATGTGGAAAAGTGTAACGGTCAATATGGCGAATGAAGCCCCGCCTACTAGAACAGAAGCCAATCATCGATCGCTATAGACCAGGGATCACCAAACTTGTTCCTGGAGGTCCGGTGTCCTGCAGATTTTAGCTCCAACCCTAATCAAACACACCTGAGCAAGCTAATCAAGCTCTCACTAGGTATACTTGAAACATCCAGGCAGGTGTTTTGAGACAAGTTGGAGCTAAACCCTGCAGGACACCGGACCTCCAGGACCGAGATTGGTGATCCCTGCTATAGACTGACATTTCCCCAGGGGACCAGATGTGTGCTTTTATGATAGTTTGGTGGTCAACAAACACACTGGAATCTCAGTGAATACTTGCTTCAGAGACAGAAGAAATATATCCATATTAAGCTTGAAATCTGGACTTTTAAATGAATCAGGTGCACTTGTATGAAACGCACGCAAGGTATAGTCCGTCCTGTCAAATGCACATCACATCATACATTTCAAAAGGGTACCCAAGACGTTGTATGGTACAGCTTTTTGGTACCTTTTGACAGTAAAAATGTCAAATAAAAGCGTACCCGAAGCGTACCGTCCCACTTAGTGGAAACGGGTCATGAGGGTGTATTTATCAGAAACTTTTAAATTCAATTACAAGTATGCAATATCAAAGATTCATGGAATTTTCCATTGGATCCAAAGATATGTTTATTGGGCAATTATACAAATTCTAACCTCCAGCATAATCATGTTATTAAGCTTACTGAAATGTTGCTGACAATAGCTAGAAAATGCATTGCTTTAAAATGGAAAATGGACATTTATGTACCAATTGGACTATGGATCTCAGAAGTTTGCAACTGTATACCACAGGAGAAGATCCCATATTCTTTAAGAGGAAAGGGTGAATTATTTAAAAAGATTTGGAATTCATTTTCGATATATATTAAAACAGTGCCACATGATTTGATTTGACAAAATTGTTTTTTCCATTGGTTTACACTGAATGTCCTCCTTTTTTATTTATTTATTTTTATTTTACTTATTTATTTTTTATTTATGTTATTTATTGTTAACTATGAAAAAAAACATTTAATCAAATCCATGTTCTCGGTTTGAATATTTACTTTCTATTTCTACAAAGAGAAAACTGAAGTCATTGCATTTGGGAACAGAGATGAGGTTCTCAAGATGAACGCGTACCTTGGCTCTAAGGGTCATACAACAAAAAATAAGGTCAAGAATCTTGGTGTGACTCTGGAGTCAGACCTCAGTTTCAACAGTCATGTCAAAGCAGTCAGTAAATCAGCATACTATCATCTCAAAAACACTGCAAGAATTAGATGCTTTGTTTCCAGTGAAGACTTAGAGAAACTTGCTCATGCTTTTATCAGCAGCAGGGTGGATTACTGTAACAGCCTCCTCACTGGACTTCCCAAAAAGACAGTCAGACAGTTGCAGCTCATCCAGAACGCTGCGGCCAGGATTCTGACCAGAACCAGGAAATCAGAGCACATCACACCTGTCCTCAGGTTTCTACACTGGCTCCCAGTTACATTCAGAATAGATTTTAAAGTATTATTACTGGTCTATAAATCACTGAATGGACTAGGACCTCAATACATTACAGATATGCTGACTGAATACAAACCCAACAGATCACTCAGATCTTTAGGATCATATAAACTAGAAATTCCAAGAGTTCAGTCAAAGCAGATTTCTATTACGCCTCCGACAGATCACACTATTGTGTCTTTCTTTTCTTGTTCATTCTTTTATAACTTGTTTTAACTCATTTTAATCTGTTTTTATCTGTTTTTTTATTATTTGTTTTTATTTTCTTATACTTCAATGTTATTTCTGTTTATGTAAAGCACTTTGAATTGCCACTGTGTATGAAATGTGCTATATAAATAAACTTGCCTGCCTTATATATATATTTAAATTTCCAGCGTAATTACTTCAGTCACAGAATCCTTATTACATAAATTATAAAAATGCTGATTTGCTAGTCAAGAAAACTTTACTTATATAATTAATAATATAGTAAAAATAAATATATACAATTATATTATAAATGAATACTATAATTAAAAATCAATGCTTAAAACCTGTTGCTTAATGTTCTTTGCAGAAGCTGATACACTTTTCAGGATTCTTTACCAAAACATTGTGATGTGTTCTTGCTGATTAAAGTATTAAATTGGCCTTAAACCTTCAAACGGCAGTAAAATCATCAGTTCGGGGCACTCGAAAAGTGAAAAAAGTCCACAATGGCAGAGTTGCATTGAGAAGTGATTGTACCTCCTCTCTCTTTGCTTCATCTTTCTCAGTGCGCTGGTGAGTTTCAGGTCTGCTTGCAGGAGTTGGCTGCTCAGGTTGAGGTAGGTAACTCTTTGCATTCACAGCTTCGAAAAGTTTATCCACAAATATCTGCGTCTCTGGAAAATAAAACGCAAACATATGGTAACAGCATCAGAGATTTGTCTTGGAAGTCACTGATTTCGTCGAGCAGTCAAATGTTTATCAAAAGCAACTTCAGAAAATGACTGAAGGTTAACACACACCGAATCTGAAATGTTCGTCTGAAATTTTCTTACGTTAAAAACTAAGACCTCAGGTTGTCAATTGTAAGCTGCACAATATATGGTTTCAGCATCGATACCGCAATGTGCAAATCTGCAATAGTCACATCACAGGATCTGTTGAGATTAATAAAACTTGACCGAATCTAACAGGTTGTTACAGTTTAAAAGACTTTCATCTTAATGTCTTTTTTAGCCCTATTACTAAGATTTCAAGCTAATTTAAATCATTTAGGCACAAAAACTTCAACAAATTTGAGCTATTTAATTACTTATACAATGAAGACTATACGGGTTGATATACATTGGATTATTGCTTATTCTATAGTTTTCATCTGTGCTTTCCTTTACTTGTTATATTTTTGTAAAATTTGGTATATTTTAAGCAGATACACTCCCCTAAAATTATAAATACTTTCAAAATAGAGTTACTCGAGCTATCTTGTGAAACGATATTCAGATCGCAACATATAAATCACAGAAAAACTAATCAGATTGGGTTTGATTTTTTCCGGTTTTCCCATTTAAAAAGCGTTTTGAGAGGTGTTTCACGGCCAGTCTCTGTTCTGGGTTTGTTTACAGATGGAAATGTGTGAATTCTCACAAGCAAAGTATCACAATTCCACTGATTTCCTGAAATAAATTATTTGATAAGGAGGTGAAGTCTCCTTCCTGTCCATACAGTGAATTGGATGAACACAATATTCATTCCTCTTTTTCTGTTTTGAAGAAGAGAAAGGAGAACCAAGCATCACTGATTGAATTATATTTTTCACAATGGATTAATTGTTACGCATCAAACGTGATATGTAAGGTTTGTTTAAGTGACAAACTTTTAAGATATTAATACAAAACATCACTGTGCTAAAGACAACAACTTTGATACGATCTTAATAGCTAGCAGGAGCAAATCTGGGAACTGTGTATTTTAAAGCGATGGCTCAAGTAAAAATAAAAACAGTCATCATTTACTCTTCTTGTACCTTTCTTCTTTTTTTTCCATCTTTTATCGTTCTTCAAAAAGTAAATATTTTTAAAAATGCTGGTAGTTCGCATTAATTGACTTCCATAGTATTTTTTCCACCTACTATCGAAGTCAACAACTATCAGTTTCCCACATTCTTTAAAATATCTTCTTTGTGTTCAACAGAATAAAGAAACTCATGGGGTGAACTATCCCTTTAAAACATTAGATGTAAAACGCAGTACCTTTCTGGAGGAATACATCCAACTGGTCAATGCATAGTGCTTTCAGCTCCTTCTCGGATTTGTCTTTCTTCACCAAGGCCACCACATATTTCGCAAGGGCAGAGGGATCGGCATCGCAACTGCAGGACAGATACATACACTTCATTTACATGAAACCCAAATGAACACGTTTTCATTTTGCATGAAACCCAGATCTGACTGTGATGCTGACACAAAATCTTTACAGCAACTTTTCTTTAATACTCAACTTGCAATTACTTATAAATAAAACAATCAGGATTTTTTGATTATGCTTATACACTCACCGGCCACATTATTAGGTACACCTGTCTAACTGCTCGTTAATGCATATTTCTAATCAGACAACCACATGGCAGCAACTGAATGCATTTAGGCACGCAGACATGGTCAAGACGCATCAAAATGGGGAAGAAAGGTGATTTAAGTGACTTTGAACAGGGCATGGTTGTTGGTGCCAGACGGGCTGGACTGAGTATTTCAGAAATTTGACAAGAACAATGTAGCATAGATTATTAATATTGTCATATTAATAAATATTAATACTATATCGATCGAGTGTTGTTTACATGTTGGCCAACATCAAATGAAGATCAGTCTTTATTCTTTTATTTAATCTTTCTAATATTTTTTATATTTATATTATAAAATTATACTTAACTATCTATCTATGTTCACAGAATATGGTGTAACACCGGCACAGTGAGAACATGCAAACTACACACTGAAATGTCAACTGGTCCAGCCAGGACTTGAACCAGTGACCTTCTTGCTGTGAGGCAACAGTGCTAACCACTGAGCCACCATCTTAATTTTGCAATGTAAAATATAAAGGGTCACTATTAAGTGAAATATCAATATAAAAAGTATTTTGACTTAACATTACATTGACATTTCAGTTAGTGACCCATTATATTTTCCTCAAACATGAGACATAAAATTACACAAATAACTATTTTTTTCTTTAAAAATTATAATTTAAAAAGCATTTTACTGCCGTCAACTATCTGAAAAGAGTTAACAATACTTTAATACACAATGAAAATAACCCAATAAGCACTGAATATTTATACACCACATACACATGCAAGCATCACTTTAACGCACAATGCAGCAGCATGACCACTTACATGGGTTCAAGAGTCTTCGAGAGCCACGTCTTCAAGGCATCGAGGTTTTCAATGATCATTTTTCAGGGAGAGCTGTTTATTCTGCAGTTTTAGCTCCTGAGAGAGTCACCAAAAACACTGAGTTTACAGTCTGATAGCTCTATGCTTTACAGTCTGCTCAGGATGCAGTGTGCATGTTATGTACTGTCAGGCCTCAATCACTCACCGCCCTCACAAACTCCCACTGGAATATCACATGTAACTGCAGACTATCCGGAGAAGACAGCCGGTCACAGGAGGCTTTAATGCGGTCTTTAATTCAGGAGTTTTCGGAGTTGGTTTCTGTGTGGATGTGAACGAACTGTCCGCCACACTTTCTGCTCTTTCTTACTTTCGAGAAATGGCGACTGTTTACTCTCGCGGGCAGATCTCGCGAGAACAGAACAACACGGCCGCTGTGCACACGAGTCTAGATGGGATACAGCTGCGTACACTAGCGTCAATGTTTATGACACTGCACAACAATAATTCATATTTACATTACTGTGATGGTTGTGGTAAGACTAGACGTTGATAAAATATAATTTCATGGGTAATTTAATGCATAATTTGAACAATACTTGGTATAATTAGTGTTATTACATTACTGTGATGGTTGTGTTTAGGGTTGTAGGACTAGACGTTGATCAAATACAATTTAATGGGTAATTTATTACATAATTTGAATAATACTTG
>CAIGQQ010030319.1:150542-162110 GCA_903798035.1 Danio albolineatus | reverse complement strand
ATTCATTCATTTTCATTTCGGCTTATTCCCTTTATTAATCCGGGGTCGCCACAGCGGAATGAACCGCCAACTTATCCGGCATTTGTTTTACGCAGCGGATGCCCTTCCAGCCACAACCCATCTCTGGGAATATATATATATTGCTATATATATATATAGGTAATGAAAAGTAACTAGTAACTATTTACTTGAGTAATTTTTTCATCAGCTACTTTTTTACTTTTACTCGAGTAACTTTTAACATTGTTACTTTTACTTTTACTTGAGATAGATCTTGGATACTCAACCCACCTCTGGAGGTAACTTATTTGTTTTAAGTTTAGTCTACTTTAAGATATAAAGAGGTTGCACATACTGTAACCGTAAACAAAAATGGCAGAGAAATCTAAAAACTTTGTTGTCGATTTGGGCCACAGAAATGAATGTTGCTGGTTTTGTCTTTCCGGCTTCAGGGAATGAATCCAAATGAATGTTGTAGAAAGCTGATGTGTTGATGGGGTTAGTATGAGATTACCTGTAGAGATCTCTGACGGACAGAAAGCCCTGCTCGCTGCCGATGACCACATGCTCTCCTGAAACACACATGTCCGTCACCTGCTCCTTCAGAGAAGAGCTGCACAGGTGCTTCCCGTTCACAGAGTACAGGTGCAGAGCGTTCTTATCCTGAACACACACACACGAAACAATGAGAATCTGCTTACACTCATGCTAAAAGTTCACCCCAAATAAATAATACCTTCACCCTTCATTCAAAACCTATTAAGTTTTTTCTTCTATTGAACACAAAAGAAGATATTTTGAAAAATGCTGGCACCCATAGTGCCATAGGGTGCTTAGAACTTCCGTTATGAATTGTCATCAGCCAGAGCAGCGTTTCTTAACGGTGTTGATACTGTTTTCAGTGGCTTACAGAGAGTTTTTGTGATGCAAAACCTACATTTTGAAAGAAAGACGAGTGATAAAGCTGTTATACTTCTGTCAGATGCGATTCAAGTGTGAGAGAAAAACACTCTCCTACTTCAGTGTCAACCGTCAGATCAGATGCTGAAGTATACCGTCAGTGTTCCCGACTTGTCAGCTGTTACAATGTACTCTGCAGCTCTTCAATGCACACACGCGCACACAAACACACACACAATTTCAAAAATTTGGGGGTGATTTTTGATAGCAGCCTGTCATTTGAAGGCCAGATTTCAAGCATCTGTAAAACTGCATTTTTTCATCTTAAAAATGTTGCCAAACTTCGACACATGCTATCAATGTCTGATGCGGAAAAGCTCATTCATGCTTTCATGACGTCTGGATTAGATTATTGTAATGCATTACTAGGCGGCTGCCCTGTTGGCCTAATTAACAAACTTCAGCTAGTTCAAAATGCAGCTGCTAGAGTGCTTTCTAGAACAAAGAAATATGATCATATTACTCCAGTTCTTTCAGCATTGCATTGGCTCCCTATTAAATATTGTATAAATTTTTTAATTTTACTGACTACCTACAAAGCCCTGAACGGCTGAGCTCCCCAGTATTTGCGGGAGCTCCTGGTTTATTATAGCCCATCACGTCCGCTACGCTCAATTAATTCTGGACAATTGATTATTCCCAGAATATCAAAATCAACTGTAGGCGGTAGGTCTTTCTCTTGTCTGGCACCTAAACTCTGAAACAGCCTTCCTAGCACAGTTCGGGAAGCAGACACACTCAGTCAGTGTAAACTAGATTAAAGACACACCTCTTTGCATTAGCATACACATAAACCACAAATGCTTTGGAATGCAAATCCTCTAAAGGATTGTTAGTCTGCATTATTTAGGGAAACCGGAGCCGGGAACACTTCCCAAAAGACATTATAATTTGAACGGCAACTGTGCTCATATTAGTCTGTTTTTTATTATTCACGAGGTTTGCATAATCCTGGACCAGGCCGTATCCAGAGCAGCTGCTGTGGTGGTCATGGAGGAGTGTAGAGCATGAGACTGATCCCTGTAAGACCTCATATAAGTAGTGTGTATTATGTGTTTTTCTGTCATTTCAAAACACCACTTTATTTTCACTTTGTGACACTTATTCTTCAATCTGCTAGTGGGACGGTACAGTAGGCTAGATGTGTGTGAAACATTTTGGAGAATTACATCAGTTTGGGTTGATTATTCATTTGAAAGAAAGAGAAAATGATCTAGCGATGACGAAGCTTCATTCAAACGGCATTTGACTCATCTGACAATGAGGAAAAAATCCCTCGCAGCAGGTGTTTACCATCCCATTAGATCACATTATTTAAATAATCAGTCCAGGAGGTGGCGCTGATCACCAGCAGTATTAGTACAAAGATGCTAAAATCAAGTAAAAATAGATTAAAACTATCCTTTCAAAGCTGTCCGAAAGTGACTCTTTATACACATCAGCTGCCGACCGGATGTTCGAAGCATCCTGCATATGCATAAGCACAAAGCTTAATGGGTAATTTTGCGTTCTAAGACAAAGGTCTATATGAATAATGATTTAAGCCAGCAGGTGTCACCTATAGAACAGCAGAAATAACAGTGTTAGCTTGGTTACTGCAGTAAACAAAGCAGCGTGATGTCACATCTTGCAATCTTTTACCTCTTTGATGAACTACACAGCATCCTAGTATTTGCAGATTAAATTCAGGCAAACTTTAGCATACAGCTAAAGTGTGTGTTTGATACCTTCAGTGTAGCTTTGCCCTCGATGCAGGTGTGCACCACTAGATGTCCCTCCCAGGACACGGCCAGGTGCATGATGGACAGGGGCAGAGAGCTCTCACAGGGCGGCCGCAGCGAGCGCATGTACTGACCCCTCCGGACAGTGTGAATGATCACCGTTCCATCCTACGACACACAGATCACTTTTTCAAAGAAATCAAAACACAATATTTTATACTGTCACATTTTTAAGGGGCCGTTCACAGCAAACACGTCTTTTTTGCCCCAATAGGCTACTACTCAATTGTTTTTCACTGTAAACATGGCTTGACAGAAGTGTGTGACTGTTACTCTTGTGCATTTTGAAGTGCTGTGCACGTGAGAGCTGCCTCTATTTAGTTTCTGTTTACAGGGGCTCAGTGGCAGTGTCTGGATACCCTCATGCTTTATGCTGTGCTTTTTTCAAACCATTGCCTTTCGCCTTTTTAGAAGCAAAGACGCGTTCAGTGTGAACGAGCCCTTATGCTGCCATTATCCAATAAACACTGATTGAAAAGTGATCTGCTTTTGGGTGTGCGAGGTGAGTTTTACCCGTGATCCAGAGACCGCCATGTCCAGCTCTGTACTGATAGACACGCTCACAACCTCGTCTGTGTGCCCATATAAAACCTGCACAGGCTTATGGGACAAACCCACTGGGGCGCCACCCTGCACAAACACAACACATTACACACACACTCCTTCATAAGACAGAAGAAAAACTTAAATCATTCAGGGTTCATACACACTTTTACTACTAAAATTACAAGACTTTCAAGTAAATTTTCATGATCTAATGTTTCATATGAGGTCTATGTATATGTGGTAAATAAGAAAAACAATGCGCATTCAAATTTATTACAGCACATCTTAACACGTAACAATTAGAAATTCATTTAGTCTTTTAGTCATTCACTCTTTAGGGTTAGTCTCTGATTTATCGGGGTCACCACAGCGGAATGAACCACGAACTACTTAGTTTAAATTTATATCTATGTAAAATGTATTTATATAATGCACTAATAATGTGAATGTACATGAAAAGACAACAAACCTATATTCAACAGGGTATATGCAGGAATCCTAAAGGAAATTTCAATACCTTTTTAAGACTTTTTAAAGACCTTCTCAGAATATTTTAAGACCTCGTCGCCACTTCAAGTTCTAATCAGTATCTAAGTTCTAATCAGTACCTTTAACTTAATAAACAGTTGCTAATAAACAGTTGTAGTTAAATAAATGAATGAGCACAAGCGTGCAACAGAACTTAGATAAGCTCGGAAGAAACAAACCTTGAAAGAATAAATTAGTTGTTTTCAGTGACAAGCTTCAGCTACTGTTTAAACTCGTCTTTCTACAACATGAGAGAACGTGTTTGTCGCAAATTACGTGACATAACCCAGACAGAGGAGCTTGGCCAGACGCACCTGGCCCGAACCAATCGTGGAAAATAAATATTTTTATGCTTTTATTGGAAAGCTTTGTACGACGCTTTAACACAATTTAAGAGCTTGTAAAAACGGGATTAAAACTTTTAATACCTTTAAAGGGCCTTAATTTTCTCATAATTGATTTATCAACTTTTAATACCCCGCGGACACCCTGTTCAAGTAAACAGATATTTGTTAAACTAATTTTCATGACTTTTCCAAAACTTCATAGGTTTTACTGTTTTTCCAAAACTTCTTCAGGCCTGGAAATTGTCATGTCAAAATTCAATGACTCTTCCAGGTTTTCCATGAGCATATGAACCCTGATCATTATGTAATTTGACAAATAAGCAGGTCGTTTCGAAAGGAATATGACCAATTACAAGAAACCTTTTTTTACTATATATGGAAAAAAACTTCTTATATGATTATAATTGGATAGTTTGAATGACAAAACACGTCAATATTGACAACATTCACTTATTTAATTTTAATACCAAAACTATTGGAGAGATCTAGACAACACAATTACATGGCCCTTTCTAAACAAATAAACTTCATGTATGTATTTATATTTATCTACTTTATTATAACCTTCCCAGATATTTTTTTTTAGATAAGACAGTTTTACTGTATTTTTTGAGCAAATTAATGCAGAATTAGTGACCACAATAGAGGCCTTTATAAAAAATAAATCTTACAAATCATAAACTTTCAACCAGTAGTGCATGATCATGTGCACTCAATCAAAGTCCCTTTAAGGGAAGTCATATCACTCTGCGGCTATCTTTGAAACGCCTCTCGGGCAGTATGTTTGGGCGTTCTGTCTGAATGGGGAAACATCAACTTCTTCAAAACTGTTTGCTAAGCTTACGATTACATTACATATTTAGAATCACCAATAGACTTAAACGACAACCGTCTCATAAGTTTCATTTCTAAAGTTCGAATCAAACAAAATCAGCATTTTTTCAGGTTGTTAATGTGCATGCGCACTCGAAAGGAACGAGATCACGACACCGACCTCATTTATGGCCGTGTTACATATTATCATCCTCTGGATAATGATCGTCAGATCGCGCTGCTCTTTTAAAGTAATCCACAACTTGGCAAGTCTCCTTCAGAAATGACAGCGACTCTTTGTTTACAGGTCTGTGGGCCTTTGAGTAGTTGCTGCTGTCATGTGATGTGCGTTTGACAGGACGGAATTTGTTCTTGAGGGTTTCGACTCTCAGTAGTGAATATTAAACCACACTGAACTAAACTGAACTTCTACACTGGACTGACACTGTTTCAATTTACTATAACCTTCTATGTGAAGCTGCTTTACACAATCTACATTGTAAAAGGGCTTTAGAAATAAAGGTGAATTGAATTACAAAACCAAAAAACTTTTGTTTTCAAGTGCACCTGGTTCATTTAAAAGTCCAGGTTTCAAACTTTATGTGGATACATTTCTTTTATCTGTGAAGCAAGTATTTGCTGAAATTCCAGTGTGTTTGTTGACCACAAAAAACTGTCGCTAAAGCACACGTCTGGTCCGAGCCTCTCCCCGAAAACATGTCAGTCTATAGTGATCGCTGATTGGCTCCTGTACTAGTATATCAGCATTCGTTCGCCATATTGATCGTTACACTTTTCCCCATTCAAAACTATACGAGTGACATCTCTTGTGTATTCTACAGTCTTTGTCTCAATGTATACGCAGCTTAAATGCATGCAAAAAACATATTTATAGCTGAAGAATGTAGGAGGTGATCTGATGAGTGGTGAAGTCAGCTGTACCTGCTGTAGCACCTGCCACACCATACAGGTGGTGTCTCTAGAACCTGAGATCAGGTGAATCCCGAAGTGATCTGTGGCCAGACACGTCACGATATCTGCAGAGACGCAAAAACACAGAGATGCACGCGTTTCTAAAGTGAGCAGATCTATTAATGCAGATCACGCTGAGAATATACAATCTGGATGTGTCTACTCATGACATTAAAACAAAGACAGAGCAGAAAAAAAAGGCTCAGAGGAAGGAGATGAGCAGACAGTGAGTGAGTTATTACCCATGTGGCGGATGTGCTGCCCCACAGTTTTGCCCTTGACGAGTGACGTGACCCTTAGACTGTTGTCCCAATGGCCTCCACTGAACAACAGCTTCCCATCATGAGACACAACAAACAGATGAGCTGTGACATCAACCCCGGGAGAAAACGGCCCTGACAGAAACCTCTGAGTCCTACAGAGAGAGAAACAGAGAGACTGAATGTACAGTGGTATGTTTAATTTAATTATTATTGTTAAATCCTTTTTCTTTCATTATCTTTTTAATAAAAGATGTTCTGCCCTATTTTAAACAACATGGGTGGTTGTTTATGACAAGCAACTTCGTCTGAGGGTCAGCGAGACTCACTTTGGACTGGTCACAGTGGGATCTTTGATGAAGGTGAAGTAGTTGGAGATGTTCTTGTCGTAGGGCAGCCAGCCATGAGTTCCCATCAAACAATTCTGACTCAGAGTGACCTTTATGACCCGGAAAACACAGAAAAACACTCAAAACAGTATAGAAGAACAATTCCATGCCCAAGAAAAAATGCTGGAAAATGATGGTGGCCACATAAAATATTACCATTTCAAATTGTTTCTAAGGGGTGTACTCACTTTTGTTGCCAGGGGTTTAGCTATTTTTGGCTGTGTTTTTAGTTATTTTGAGGGGACACTAAATTTACACTGCTAAACAAACTTTACACTGACTCCTTTTCATTGTGTCAAAGAGTCATTTCTGCAGTGTTGTCCTATGAAAAGATATAAATAAATATTTGCAGAAATGTGATGGGTGTACTCAATTTTGTGACACTGTATTTATGATTTAAAGATTATGTGAAGAGTTATTAGTGTTATATAAACACTGTTAGGTCAATCGCTGGAGTCTTGATTACAGCATGTTAAATATTTTAAATAAAGGATAAATTGCAGTATTTTTGGTTTGCTTGTTTAATTAAACTATATAATAAAATTTGTGCTGTTAAATGATTCATCGTGATTGAATTGCATACAAAAAAAGTTTGTATACATGTATTTGTATTGTATTACAATGTACTTGTATTACATAATTTTTGTGTATTCACAGTGTTTAAATATTGTATATAAAAATTGTCAAACCATTTTATAACGACTTGTCTAATTACCCTGATTAACCTAGTTAAGCCTTTAAATGTCACTTTAAGCTGTATAGAAGTGTCTTGAAAAATATCTAGTCAAATATTATTTACTGTCATCATGGCAAAGATAAAATAATTCAGTGATTAGAGATGAGTTATTAAAACTATAATGTTTAGAAATGTGTTGAAAAAATCTTCTCTCCGTAAATAAATCTAAAAAAAATAAACAGGGGGCTAATAATTCTGACTTCAACTATATGGGACATTCTACCAGAAACATACATTTTTACTTATAAAAAATGTGACAGTGCCTGACCCTCAAGCTTGTCTTCCTCAAAAAAAAATCATACAAAAACAAGCACACAATCATACAATTCAAGTCATAGCCTTAAAAGTGTATTGCACGCATTTAATGCTAAGTTTAATGCAAATGTGACAGGACTGACGAAAACATGGGGACAATTTAGAATTTATTTGTATTGTATAATTGTAGTATTTATTTGTAGAATTTATTATTATTTTGATACTTTATTCGCCCTATTTATGTTTTTATTTCCGGGACAGATCATGTACATTTCTGGTAACATGGACAATAATACAAACTGAAAAACAAAAATATTCAAATCCACAATATTTACATATATACATACATGCACTTTTTAGAAATGTTCAAACATGTATATGCACAAAAATAAACATACATGTATTTATTACAGCTTTTATTGTGGATGCAATTAATCGCGTTTAATCTTTTGACAGCAGTAAACTAAATACAAAATATACAATATTATTTTTATTAAGAATTATACAATATAGGATTTATGCAGATTTTATACAATTCTATATGTATATATTATTTAATAAATTATACAATGATAAATGAAGCACAATAAGACGATGTACTTCCTAAAACTCCCAACAGTACATTTAGTCACTTTTTAATTACAATAAAGAATAAATAAAATTTTTGTACGTTATTTACGCACCCTCAAGTAGTTAAGACCCTTTGTGAGATCCTTTCTTTCATTGATCACAAAAGAAGAAAATTGAAAACCTGCAACCATTGACTTGCGTAGTCGGAATAACCTATACTATAGAAGTCAATGGTTACAGGTTTCCAACATTTTTCTAAATATCTTCTTTAGTGTTCAACAGAGGAAAGAAAGTCAAACAGGTTTAAAACAAGTGGAGGATGTGTAAATGATGACAGAATTTTCTAAATATCCCTTTAAGATGGCAGCAGGGATTGGTTAGCAAAGTTTGCGCGTGTGTGTCTGAACATGAAGCGAAATGCCGCCAGACTCACCAGAGTGTCTGGACTTCCCTGTGAGATGAACGAATGTGATTGGTTCTTCGGGACCATGACTTTAACCAGCGGCACATTATCACTGATTCCCTAAATTGAGAGAGAAACAGCGGTCAACATCTGCATCAAACACACACACACACACACACAGACTGTCAATACACTGACCTCGATGAAGAAAGACTTGAGTTCAGTGAGATGCTCAAACATGTTGAGAGGACAAGAGTCCAGACGAGTTCTCCTCTTCTCCAGCTCCTCCAGAGACAGACGTGCGGGATGAGGATCCTGAACACACACATCACACACTCGCTCATACTTATGCCATCTGCACGTCAACACTAAACCAAAGCATTTAAAGCAGAAGTGCTCAACCCTGTTCCTGGAGATCCTAACCCTGATCAAACACACCTGAACTAATCAATGATGGCCTGAACAGTGCAGTGTGACCGCAGCTTCACCTGCAGGTTTCAAACAAGTCTGAAGGACTCTATAAGTTTGATCGGGTGTGTTTAATTAGGGTTGAAACTAAACTGGGCAGAGCTACAGCCCTTCAGGAACTGGAATAAGCATAAGAGCGTGGTACCTTCAGTAATTGGCATGGCGTCTGTCCGAAATTACTAATCATGCCTTCTAGAGCTTTCCTCTCCTTCTCATCTGTGATGGCATCCAGATCAACAGCCCCTAAAACAACCACAGACACTCATTTATAGACGACAGAATGATTCTCCCTCCTGTGAAAATGTTATTCTTTTAAAAATATTTCCTAAGTGAAGTTTAACAGAGCCAGGACTATTATATTTATGATATTTTTATTCTGGAGAAAGCTCTTTTACTTTGGCTGAAATACTTTCTTTCTTTCTTTCTGATTGATTGATTGATTGATTGATTGATTGATTGATTGATTGATTGATTGATTGATTGATTGACTTTTTATTTTGATGGTCCGTTTGTTGAATTTATGTTACATTGCAAGTTACATATATACACACACACACACACACGCACACACACACGCACACACACACACACACACACACACACACACACACACACACACACACATATATATATATATGTATATATATATATGTGTATATATTTAAATATATATATACACCAGGATATTTTTTATTGAATTTTATGTCAATAAATAGTTCATAAATAAGTCAAAAAGCATCCCAAAAGGCAGCATATTTATCTTCACATTGTCAAACATCTTAAATTTATTAAAATTAATAAAAACTATATGGAACAGTATATAAAAAGATTGATTATTAATAATAAGATTCTGAGTTAGTTAGTTAGTTTTGGCCAGAACGTACAATATAACCATAACCATCCTTAAACAGCTTTGGACTAATTGTGATTAGTTATAATATAGATATGTAAGATTAAGTTAGTTAAATAAACGACTTGTAGCTCGTTACAGAAAGAGTGGAGGCTCCTTCACACCGCTGCTGAAAATCTGTATGATCAGAGCAGGCGGAGCCGCGATGGCGCAGTTTCTGTTGCACCGAGTACACGGACACAAGCTCGCCTCGTCCCGTCATATTTAATGACTTATTTCACTGTAATAATAATAAGTTATTATTATTATTATTATTATTATGCAGCTGGAATGACCGACTCCAATCCGTCATCAAAATCCATGAGGTTTGCTCGACTCTGAAGCTTTGATTCTCTGACTGACAGATGGACGTAGCCTGTGACTGACAGCTCGCCTACAGTATAAACAATTAAATGGCAAACGTTTTTAGTTAGCCTAGTGAATCCTCTTTTTAAAAACATGTGTTTTTTTGTTTTGATATTATCGTTAAATCAATGAGCAAACTCGGAGCACTTCGTCGGCGGTGACTCTCCTCCCAGGGGATGCTGAGCTCGCGCATATATCTGTTCTATATATAACAGTTCTATAACTGTTATATTGCATTTTGTAAAGAAACTGGTCTGGCGGATATCGCGTTTTGTGAAAAAATACATGTTGTAGTAGGCCTAAAATGTTCATTCTTAAATTGTGTTAATGGCAGCAATTCACAGATAGATAAGGCTACATCTGAACAGTGATTTCCAATCATACAATCCAAATGTCAAAAAATGGCGTTTATCGCGTTTTGCAACGAAACTCGTCATATATATGTCTGATCGGGAGTTTACCTGGTGGTCAGTATGCAAATATTTATTTAAATTCTGAACATTTTAATTTTACATCACTTTTATACATGGATGAGTGAGCGTAAAAACCAAAATCTTACCTATGAAATGTTCTGCCTTTGTGCTTTGTTTTCTTTGTTTGCTTATTACTACACCCATACACAGCGCTTAAGTCCAGCATCTACCCATTAGCTTTAGTCTTGACTTGTGTGGTTGAATGACTTTTGTCCTGGAAGCACTGTACAAATGTGGTGGCGCTATTGACGTTTGCTCAGGGTCCCTATGCGATATCTAGTGTATATATCTATGGTTATCAACTAGGTTTTGCAGTTTGTACAAGTTGTTTTGAGAAATGCATGAACTGTTGTGCAAATGTAATTTCCCAAGACCTGTGTGTTTATGAATATGAAAAGTGTCTCATACCTTCATATGTGCAGTAGTAGAAGACATTAAGGGCCTCTTCTGCTGCCGGGCCCCGCTGTTTATAACCAAAGATCAGATCGATCCACTCATGCAGATGAGCTGACACAAACTCTGATTCCTAAACACAGACACATCAGACACATCCAGGAGATCAGATTGATGCAGTGTGCTTTACAGACAGCCATACACTGCCTAATACCACTTGAACCTAAAATTATCATTAATATAGTTAAGAAAAGGTTAAGTGTAAGTGGTAATAGTGAGCTGTGTGTACATTAATCTTGTGATATAAAAAACAACTAACGCGACTCATTTAAAAACTAGCCCAATGTGCCGCCTGCTGTTAAAAACTAGCCAAGAGCGCCATCTGCTGTTCAAAACTAGCCTAGAGTGCCATCTACTGT
>CAIGQQ010030319.1:122384-139034 GCA_903798035.1 Danio albolineatus | reverse complement strand
TGTGTGTGTGTGTGTGTGTGTGTGTGTGTGTGTGTGTGTGTGTGTGTGTGTGTGTGTGTGTGATGTATATATAATCCCAGTAGTCAGTCATGATGAGCTTCAGCTGTGTCTGTGTTATCAAAGGGTGACCTGAAACCTGGTGTGTGACTGCGACGCATGATGGGATATATAGTTTGTGAAAATGAAAGGGAGTGTTCTGCAGCACGTCTGCAAAGGCTACGTCGCTGGTGATCATGACAATTACATTCATAAAGAAAAGAACATTCCTGACCTCCTTCTTGAAGTTGAGGAAGTAGTTGGTCTGGTCGATGAGGAAGATCTCCAGAGCCGAGCGGCGGAGGTTGTACCTGCGTAGGTGAATCTCTCGGATCTGAGACAGAGGCCATTTAAAGTCCTGACCCACACCTGAAAAAACACACAATTTCACTATAATCCCTTTTCTCATAGGTCTGTCATGATAAACAATTCTTGTTGCTCAATATACGAAACTACTGCGATAAGTAATGTTGTTATTTAAACACCATTTTATGCTACTGTATAACAATTAAACGACAAAATAATTTAAGCAAAAGCTTCATTTTTTAGGTTATTTTAATGTTCCAATACACTGACACTCCTGACCTTCCTCTTTCTCTGCGCTGCTGTCGTAGAAGTAGATGTGTTGAGTTGTGAGCTCCAGTCGACCAGGATAAACATCCACCACCGTCACCAGTTCACAGTCCTCAGAGATCACCAGCTTCTCCTTCTGACCAGCCTCTTCTGAATCAGCCCTACAGAGAGAGCGGTTTTAAAACTAACTCACACCTCTATTTAGCCAAAACACATTCATGACAGTAAAGACATTAATAATGCTACAAAATGATTAGAAATGAATCATCAAGGCCCAATCCCAATTCTACCTCTAAGCCCTTGCTTGGGGGTGTCCCAATTCTCTTTAGCTTGAAGGCGTAGGGCTAAGGGGAAGGGCTAGATACCCCTTGAAACTGCAAATTTTCAGGACCACACTTGAAACCAAGGGGTATGAAAATTTCCCAGAATACATCATCTACAACAGCAGCATGGCTGCACACGGAAGTAAGGAGATGCACAACTTAGTACTTTTTGTCATTGTTACAAATTTTGACAACAAACAAGCATATGTTTAAAATACATTCATAACCGCTAAAATAAAAAACGCTAAATTTGGCTATCTATAATCCATCATAATAACTCCTGTATATCAGTACCACAACATTCTGTCTCTCGATGACACTGGAAAACCCTGTCAGAACAGTCTAGTGGCTGGGAATGGCCTTTTTACAGTGTCTGCTATAATGTTAATGTTGTGTTTCTTGTGATTACATAGATGAATACGACAACAGTGTAGACGCACAGTACAGTTACGATCTTTTTACCACATTATATCATTATGGTAACATGATATACGACTTCAGTGATTTCCTGAAGATAAATACCAAATAACAACGCAACTAGAATAACTGCAGCAGTCGCGATCGTCTGATCTCATATGTAGCAAGATAACTGAGATGTAATGCTGTCCCATTTCTTAAGGGTTAAATTTTGAAGCCCTTCCCCTTCACACTCTGTTTCAAGGGCCAAGGGGAAGAGGTAGGGGTAAGTGATGCTGGTTGTAACCGCGGATGCTGTAGATAATCAGGTAATAAAAAAATACATTATGATTAATTGCCCAGAGATGGGTTTCAGCTGGAAGGGCATCCGCTGCGTAAAAATATGCTGGATAAGTTGGCGGTTGATTCCGCTGTGGCGACCCCGGATTAATAAAGGGACTAAGCCGACAAGAAAATGTATGTATGTATGTATGATTAATTGTAGCGGGTGGATCGTTCTTGGAGAAACAAGATTGATTATTTACACCACTGCATCGCCTTGCAAGGAGAATCTTGTGCATTCCTGCAACAAGCGGTGCGAGTGAACGCTCATTTAGTGCAGCTGGCTGTGTTTTGGAGGCAAGGCGGAAGCACCAGAATGCAGGCACAGTAGATGCTGTTCTGTTTTTGCACAGCGCAAAAAAAAGGCCAAGGAAACAGAACTGCCGTTTAGGCTGAAGTGGCACCGTTTTTTTTAGGGGTGTGAACCTACACTGGTCTCACGGTTCGGTTCGGTTACGATTTTCATGCCATCGATTTTGTTCAATTCGATATCTTGGTGTATTGATGATGCTTTCCAGATTTTTTCTTCAGAACACAAGAAAAAGTGTATGAAAATCTATAAATCTATAAATATTTATATATTATTTGTAATAATTTAGTCTTTTAATGCAAGCAGTCAGATATGTGAACTGTACCGTTCATTTTACCTGCTCAAAGAAAACACTCGCTTTGAATGTTTTAGACAAAACTCCATGAGCATTTATAGTAAATAACTGTAAAATAAATGTAAATATTATCCCGCTTGCTTTTTGAACACTGTCAAGCGAGTTCTTACACTCCTATCATTGGTCATTGTCTTCACCCGCTTAACAGAAAGGGCTGCGATTGGCTTTAAAATGAAAGCGCTGTTCATCGATGACTGACGCGGGAAGAACAGCCGTTGTTACAGTCTATATGCGCATAATATGCGCAGTTACCACAGGTAATCCGTATAATAGATGCAGTGGAGAAAACTCACACTACAGGCACGCTCATTTCAGGATCCACAAGTATCGCTTTAACAGCCGAGAGGAGAGGAAAAGTTACCTTACGAACACACCAGCGGGTCAAATGTCCAAAGTGAGAGAGAGACGCAGAGATGCCGTTTTACAGCATTTCTCTCTAGTAGTGAAATAGCGGCTCGTGCTGTACCTTCTTCAATGTCAGTGAGAGACTGTCCAGCAAACTCACCAGCAGTGAACTGTGCAGTTATCTGCTTTTTAAGTAGTTGTAGCGTTTTATTTACTCCCCCTCGCCTCCTTCGCCATAGTATTCTACAGCGACATAGTGCATAGGAGATAATGACGTCAGTACGTAATAACCGGTTATGATCTATCACTGAACCGATATCGAATTGTCCACATCTGCATCGCGGTGCACAGAAGAAAAAAAAAATTTGTTATCTGTTTTTGTTATCTTTTTCCTGTATCTGTAAAAGCTGAATCTGCTGTTAATAACGAACGATTCAGGGTGACCTATCAGCAAGCTTAAAACAAAGAATTTGAATTATTAAAGTGACGATCGGGTGCGGCTATATATATATATATATATACATCACATAAAATTACATTAAATGTGTGGGCAGGTGGCGGGTGGATGATAAGGATGAAGCAGCAGATTCAGGTGACATTTCAGCCGATCCGCTCATCTCTAGTAGTTGTACAAAAATAGAATTGGGATCGGGCCTAAAACTACTGTGTTTAAAATGTTGAAGAAATCTTCTCTCCATTAAACAGTACTTGTACGCTTGTATATGACTGTATATTTCACTCCGTCCCCTACAAGTTATTAAGTTCAAGTGTGTTTCAGTGATTGGCCATCGCTCCTGTCTGTCAGTAATCAGACTCACTGATTGGCCGATGCAGGATCCTCCTCCAGGAGCTCCAGAATGTCGTCCTCCAGATCACTGACCTTCACCTGTTTCACCGCCTCTAATAACAGCGACTCTGCATTCACCTGCTGGTGCTGCACACCTGGACAAACACACACACACACACACGACCAATCATTTCAGCAAATGACAACCACAAGATTCATAAATGGTTCCTAAATTACTGTTTCTGAGTGTGTGTGTGTGTGTCTTACCCAGGTTGTCTCTCAGGGCACTGGCTTCCCTGTGGGTGTCAAAGTTGTAATTGCGCACCAGTTTGAGCCGCATGCGGGAGTAGTTTTCAGCGCTTGAGAGCTTCCAGTGTATGTCCTTCAGCTGCCTGCAAAACACAACCAGAAACGACTCTAAATCAATAAAATCATATAAATCAATGCACAATTATTATTAATAACTTCATTTCACTTTAGTTTTTACTTTAGTTAGTGTGTAACATTTCTTTTTGAGCATAAGACATATCTGAAGTTAAAATGCTCAATGTTTAATGCAAAGGGAGATCATTTCTGTAACACAATTTGGGTTTTAAGGCCTACAACAAATGGCTGGTAAGGACTACAACGTGCTTCTTGCTTGGTTTGTGACATCACAAACACACAAATTTACATAAACCCCACCCCCCGGATGTGAAGCTTCTGAACAGCGTCCAATAGACAATCAGCGGATCAGAACACACTGAGAATTTTTTTTAAAGGCACAGTATTTAATTTTCACCACTAGAGGGTGTGCATTCACAACAAACAAAGGGAAAGATTAATAGAATGTAGAATCATGGGAGTTGTGGTCTTTATCGTCCTATGAGACACAAATCTTGTTGAAGGATTAGTTAAAATATGTGAAGAATAATGTGATTTTCATTCATTCGTTTTTCTTCGGCTTAGTCCCTTTTATATCAGGGATCGCCACAGCGGAATGAACCGCCAATTATTCCAGCACATGTTTTACGCAGCGAATAATAATAATATAATAATAATAATAATAATAATAATTACAACAATTAAAATGCTCAATGTTTAATGCAAAGGGAGATCATTTCTGTAACAATTTGGGTTTTAAGGCCTACAACAAGCGGCTGGTAAAGACTACAATGAGCTTCTTGCTTGGTTTTCGACATCACAAACACACAAATTTACATAAACCCCACCCCCCGGATGTGATGCCTCTAAACAACGTCCAATAGACAATCAGCGAATCAGAACACACTGAGAGTTTTTTTTAAAGGCACAGTATTTAATTTTCGCCACTAGAGGGTGTGCATTCACAACAAACAAAGGGAAAGATTGACAGAATGTGGAATCGTGGGAGTTGTGGTCTTTATCGTCCAACGAGACACAAATCTTGATGGATTAGCTAAAATATGTGAAGAATAATGTGTTTTTCATTCATTCGTTTTTCTTCGGCTTAGTCCTATTTATATCAGGAGTCGCCACAGCGGATTGAACCAACATTTATTCTAGCATATGTTTTACGCAGCGAATAATAATATTAACAACAATGATTTACTTTTATATAGCATCTTTAAAACTATATAGCCCTTTACACAACAAAAGATACAGATATAAAAACTGTTCAGAATAAAGGATGCCCTTCCAGCTGCAACCCAGTACTGGGAAACACCCATACACTCTCATTTACACACACACTCACAAACTACTGCCAATTTAGTTTATTCAATTCACCTATAGCGCATCTCTTAGGACTTATGGGGGAAACCGAAGCACTTGGAGGAAA
The DNA here is from genome assembly GCA_903798035.1 of Danio albolineatus. Classification (NCBI taxonomy): domain Eukaryota; kingdom Metazoa; phylum Chordata; class Actinopteri; order Cypriniformes; family Danionidae; genus Danio; species Danio albolineatus. The sequence continues at coordinate 133,769 of CAIGQQ010030319.1, read as the reverse complement.
CTCATGGCAACATGGCGAGAACATGCAAACTCCACACAGAAATGTCAACTGGCCCAGCTGGGATTCGAACCAGCAACCTTCTTTCTCTGAGGCGAAAGTGCTAACCACTAAGCCACCGTGCTACCGATGTGATTTTTCAAAAGGAAAAAAAGTGCATCATGAACCCATTACCCAACAGCTGAACGAGCACCCCTTTAAACTGGAACAGCACAACTACAATCTCCTCCTGCTGTGTGTGATGTTCAGAAGTGCTCACTTGTCGACCCATGGTCCTCTTTCACAGAAGAGTCCTCTGCGTGCTGCTCTCCACTGTCTGAGGACGCCGCTGTTCTGCGTGTGCATCTGCTTCAGCATGCTGTTGTACCGCAGGTTCTCCTGACGCCCTCGACGGCTGAACGGCTCCACAAACTGCTCCTGGAGAACGCACAACGGGAAAGAGTTTGCAAATGAAAAGGTCTGATAGCTGTTTGATTCGGCATGAAAGTCACCTACTCTGCAAAAAAAAAAGTTTATCTTACTTAGATTTTGTCTTGTTTCTAGTGTAAATATCTAGAGATTCTTAAATTAAGAAGCATTTTCTAGACAAGCAAAAACATTGTATTGTTGTTAGAAATAATATGTCAAAATTAAGTGAGTTTTTCATTACAACAAGCAAAATAATCTGCCAATGGGGTGAGCAAAATAATCTTACGGCAAAATGATTATTATTTTTACTTAACAAATTGGCAGATTGTTTCGCTTTTTTAGAGAAAACCTTTTAAAAACGTTTGCATACCTGTCAACCCTCCCGTTTTTCCCGGGATTCTCCCGTATTTTACAGTTCTATCCCGCTACCATCCTGTAAAGGTATTTTCCCGTATTTCTCCCGTATTTTCAGTCTTTCACTGAAGGGTGACAATAAACATTAAAGAGCCGATCCTCCCTATACACAACCCATACCGCCGAACCACCAGGGGCTGCCCTTTGCTCTTAAATGTGAGTCCGTTCTGTGCTTACGGTTTATTTAGGTATGAAACACTTAAAAAAATATATAAAAACGCGGGATTCCCTTTCCTTTTCATTACAGGTGCCGTCGCTCCTCCTATACAATCCTCAATACAGTCATAAAGCGATGCGTGACTGTCAGCTGACACGCTCCATAGTGATACATAGATGCTGTTTCCCACAACTAATTTGTCCTAAATGAGCATAAAAAGTTAGGAAAGCAACTGAATGCTTTCATTATAACGTTATGATAATGTATTTTAAAGTGACACCTCTGTTATTTAATGTAATCAAATGAAAAATCATAATAAATGAGATTCATTCGTTGCTCTTTAATCAGAATGTGTGAGTTATACAGGTTAATAGGTAAAAGGTTAATGAGATTTGATAATTGTATTTCTTTATTAATGCTAAATATCTAAACTTTATTTGGGGGGGGGGGTTAACAGGTGTTGACAGGTATGCGTTTGGCATATTATTTTTTTATAACACGACAATGTTTTGCAATCATTTTTAGATATGTGGACTAGTAACAAGACAAAAATATTGAATTAAAAAAAGCATTTTCTGCATTATTGTGTATTATTACCAAAGATTTTGTCTTATTAGACTTTTTATTTGTTTTTATTACTTTTTATTTGATTGTAAAACACAGTAGAAACAGTAATCTTGTGAAGTATATCAATTTAAATGAGTTTTTTCTATTGAAAACTGTTGTTTACAGTTGCAGTTTTAAAAACTAGGTATTCTTTATTTTTATATTATATTTTATATTTCTAACATTATTCCGATATCATACTTCTGCCAAGTGCACGTGTACGGTCAGGCACAGCCTTCGCATACCCGTGCACCTCTCAAAAAAATGAAATTACACATTACATTAACGCAAAGCACAAGCTTTGTGATTGGTCTGTTTGGTAGCTTTGACAAGGGTGGGCAGCACGTAGAGAGCATTTTAGGCATGGTGTGTTTTAAATTTGGTCACATTTTATTTTGATGGTCCGTTTGTTGAATTTAAGTTGCATGTCAACTAATTCTCATTAGATTATAAGCAGATTGTTAGGTTGGTGTTAGGGTTAGTGTAAGTTGACATGTACTTGCAAAGTTTCTTATAGTCAGTTAAATGTCTATTGAATGTCAGTATCAGCAGATATTAAGCAGACAGTCTACTAATACTCAAATGGACCATCAAAATAAAGTGTTACCTTAATTTTTTTTTTTTATGTTTTAATACGTGTTTTAATAGTTCAGACGATATTGGTTAAATGGCGGCAAAGTAGAACACAGAAGCAGCTTGAAGCAGAAAGTGCAAGTATGTCTGCGGTTTGGAGGTATCAAAGTTGATGATGACAACATTGTCAGAGAAAACTGTCAGATATGTAAAATTGGGATTTTAGGCAATGTGTGTATTAATTATTATAATTTTTTAATGTTTTAATGTGTGTTTTAATAGTAGATAGTGTGTGTTTCCTTCAATTGTTTTAAAATCAAGCAATGCACCCTACATTGAAAAATGTCTCACTTGTAATATGTGTGCATATTTACTGTACAAAACCTGTCAGTGAACTATAAGGGGCAAAAAAAAAAGTAATAAATGAATAAAATAGTCTTTCATTAATTGTAATCGAGTTTTAAAAGAGATTTAGACGAGAGTTAATTAAGAGAGATTTAGATTTTAGGTCAAATCGCCCAGGCCTAAAGCACATCATTGGACAACAATGGTTTGTTCTGTAGACAAATCGAAAATAACATTCCTCCAGGGAGTTAAAAACACTTACCTTAAATTATTTTATTAAAAACTGTGTTTATTCAAGCCAAAACAAAAATAAATGAGCCCAAAAGAAAAATAAGAATAAGAAATCCTGTTAAAATGTCTTTTCTCTGTAAAAAAAATCACTTGGGAAATATTTTTAAAAGAATTAACATTTTACTAAATGACTACTAATAATTACTTCAAATGTACTAAAAATGTTCATTCATTCATTCATTTTCTTGTCGGCTTAGTCCCTTTATTAATCCGGGGTCGCCACAGCGAAATGAACCACCAACTTATCCAGCATTTGTTTTACGCAGCGGATGCCCTTCCAGCTGCAACCCATCTCTGGGAAACATCCATACACATTAATTCACTCTCATACACTACGGACAATTTAGCTTACCCAATTCACCTGTACCACATGTCTTTGGACTTGTGGGGGGAACCGGAGCACCCGGAGGAAACCCACGCAACCACGGGGAGAACATGCAAACTCCTCACAGAAATGTCAACTGACCCAGCCGAGGCTCAAACCAGCGACCTTCTTGCTGTGAGGCGAAGGTGCTACTCACTACGCCACCGTGGCGCCTTACTAAAAATTCAATGATGTAAATATATTTGAAAATCTAGATTTTTTTCTTCTATTAATGCTGAATGAAAGCATGCAGGTCTTTCTTTGGTACCTGAAAGCGTATCTTGCTCTCTCCTCTGTCTCGGTCACGGCGGTGCAGATTGAGCATGAAGGCTTCATAACAGTCCTTCCAGTAGAGAGCCATGTTTTCATGACCCTGACTGAACGTCTCAATCTCATACTGCTTCATATAGGGGATGATCTGAGGAAACGCATGCACAAAAAGCAGATTTACACAATACAGCATATGACGAACACCTTACACCACTCTTACATAAATGTGTAAATCAATTATATACTGCACTACTAAATGTCACTTTAAGCTGAATACTAGTATCTTAAAATATATATAGTAACATATTATCTGTCATCATGGCAAACATAAAAGAGATCAGTTATTAGAGATGAGTTATTAAAACTATTATGTTTAGAAATGTGTTGAAAAAAATCTTCTCTCCGTTAAATAGAAATTGGGGAAATAAACATACAGGGGGCTTATAATCCAGGAGGGCTAATCATTCTGAAAAAAAACACCCTTCGAAAGCTGTAGATTTTCATTGGTGATGAGGTAAAAGTCTCTTACGTATTTATCCAGGTAGACCCTCCACTCGGGTGATGTGACGTACTGCTGGAAATCCTCGAAGAAGGACGGGCTGCCGTTGGTGTCGGGGAGGGACGGCAGATGCAGCTCCATGTACAGCAGCTTGTGGATCTTGGACAGGAGAGTTCGTAGGAGAGGCACTAGAAAAGAGTACGTGTCCTCGGTCTGCTCCTCGCTCAGCGAACGCCGCAGGATTCCCTCCAGACGGCCCAGGAGATAACAGGCCTCGTCTTGAGAGCTCACAGTTTTGGTCTGCAGGATGCCGTTCAGCTTGGCTGTGGCCATAGCACACACCTGCCGAAGTGAATAATTAAAGCGTTATAGTACCGGAGCTTAGTCCCTTTATTAATCAGGGGTCACCACAGTGGAATGAACCGCCAATTTATCTAGTTTTATGCAGCGGACGCCATTCCAGCTGCAACCCATAACTGGGAAACACCCATACACACTCATTCACACACATACACTATTAGTTTACCCAATTCACCTATAGCGCATGTCTTTGAACTGTGGGGAAACCGGAGCACCCGGAGGAAACCCACATCAACATGAGCTGAACTCCACACAGAAATGCCTACTGAACCAGCCGAGGCTCAAACCAGCGACCTTCTTGCTGTGAGGTGATCGTGCTACCCACTGCACCACCGTGACACCGGCCTAAAATGTAGTTTTTTTAATTTAAGACCCCACAAACTCGCTGATTTCCACTGTAACGCACATGAATGCAGCACTAATATGAGGTGGTCCTGACCTGTGGATCTTCCTGCGCGATGAATCCCAGCAGCAGCCGCAGCCCCACCTGAGAGAGCTGCAGCCACTGTGTGCCGGACGCGTACCACACCATCAGGCCGTCCATCAGAGTCACCGTCTCCTCCAGAACCTTCTCCGTCCACAGAGCCGGATTCACCAGACCCTCCGCCTGCAGGAAATCCTGCACCACATGCAGGAGGCGCACCGCGTTCTCTGTGTGCTGCGGAAGTGTGACTGCCGTCGCCTCACGGTTATCAGTGACAGCCCACTCCAGCATCCTCTCCATCAGACTGCACACACACACACACAAGAGCAAACCATAAACAACAGGTTCACACTGATACCTCCCGCTCTCCCTCGTGAAGCTTATACGGAAGTAACTGAAACTGCAATTCATGGAAATTCTGGTAGTCCTGGCTCTATAATAGAGCACATTCCTATTGAGCCCAATGTTAAAATGGCCAACTGTACAGCAGAAATAAGGTGTTTACAGCCTGGTGCAAAGAACGATTTTGGTTCATAAAGCTAATATTACCATTCATGACAACTGTGAGGGGGTGAATAATTTTATAACTCATTCGTTTCCTTTATTTGAAGTTATATTAAGTCTGCATAATTAAGGGCGTGGCCATTTGAGTGACAGCTAGGTCTCGCTGGTTGCCTTCACTTCACCTCAGCTGATTCCGGATGGTTAGCTGCTGAACCCGGCATATTCGTTGTATTTTTGTGTTGTTTTATGTGGCTTTACAATTATTCTTACAGTTATCAGATGATATGGCATGCTGTGCACTTAATTGTGCTCACAAACCATTCACGTGGCCTCCATTTCCCAGGTGAGTGAAATTCTAATACACTTATATACCATATCTATAATCTATAAATGTATATTTAATTTAAAATAATTTATCATTTATAATTTTAAATTTGTATAATTAAAATTTCCCAATTTTCACATCATAGCTTTGGGCCTGCTGTAGAAAAAACGTTTAAAAAAAATAATTGACATCTAATGTGTACGGTCTGGAAGCATCAGTGATGCCTTGCGCATAGAGATTTTCAGCCACGTGCAATGGAGAACATAAAGAGAAAATTTCCAATGGCGAACTTGAAATTGTCAAAAACGCGAGAGGAAAGGCAAACTTCTGGTCAACTTTTCAATAGTGACAACTTTAAATGATGAGCCAACTGGTGATGCACAACTTGTAAGTTCTGTAAACTTACTGTGGACCACATACCGCTTGGATATCGATGCCACATAAAAAAAAAATCTCAAACTTACACTTAAAAAAGTAACCAAAAAAAAAAAAAAACATTTCTCTAAATTGATCTGATAAAAAATGTATTAAACAAAACACAAACTTAAGTATAAATCTGGTCTATTTCAATGATTGTAACAGTATAAGCTGTTGGGCTTCGAGTCGAAATATTTTTGATAAGTTGTTGGACAAGGGCAGGGCTACAGCTTGTGTGTCTCGGGCCAGGGCTGGGCTAGGGCTTAGATTTAAGCCCTCTGTGCAGGGCTCTATTCAGAAAGTGAACAGCCACTGTTGTGTAAAACCAGTAAACTAATTAGAAAGCGCAAACTGAATGCAATCCTCAAATTCTATTCGTTTTAATATTAGAATTCCAGTAAATAAATACTAGAGATATTGAATAATTCTAAGGTAGAATAACAAGGGCGAGTAATTTCTGATTCCTCTTCTTATAGGCTGTGAACTAGTTGGGTTTGAGCTATAAGAGAACTAAGCTCTTTTATAAAGATAAGCATAAGCATAAGTTTAAAATGAGTTGTTATGAGAACATTTAAAGACTCTGTAAAAATGTGAATAATTTATAAATCATAGTTCACAGTGAATTGATTTTAAAATATAATAACAGCCTTACTTAAAGGGATAGTTCACACAAAAATTAAAATTTAGTCACAATTCACACTGCCTCAAGTGGTTCCAAACCATTATGATTTTTTTTTCTTTGTTGAAATCCAAATGCAGATAGTTTGAAAAAAGCTGAAACCTGTATCCATTGACATCCAAAGTAAAAAAAAAACACAATGGAAGTCAATGGTTACAGGTTTAAAACATTCTTCAAAATATCTGCTTTTGTGGTCAACAGAAACAATAAGCTCATAAAGGATTGAAATGAGTAAACGGTAAGTAAAAAAATGAGAGTTTGGGGTGAACTATCCTTTTACGTGTTGATCATCAAAAAACATCCATTATTAAAATGTTCAGTTTTGGCCTTCATTGAATGAAAACCATAATCCTATGTTTCTGTAAAATTATTTCAGTGCATCACTAGTATATACAGTAGCTGCAGTGAAGGTGAAGCTGTGGTCTGACCTGAGTTTGATCTGGTCTACAGGCAGCAGCAGTTCATTGGCAGTGCCCAGTTTGGTGAGGGCGGAGAAAACCTGTCCTCTGTCCAGCCAGGCGGAGTCATCAGAGCCCTCCACCCCTCTCCACATCACACACAACACCACCTCCAGCAGGACACGCGACAACTCCTCCTCTGTGCGCTGCACACACACACACAGACACACACAAGCAGATTCACAAACACATTTTAACACCATAAACACATTTATAGCTATGTGTATCATCAAATTTCTTTTATAAACAACACTATTTTTTATTTACTCACAATTTACAGGACAGTTTACTCAAAAATAACCTCATTATTTACTCTATATACTAGTATATTGTAAATTAACTAGCAAATTATTATATAATGTCATATCAAAGGCAAAAGCAATTAGTTAGTAACACTATTATATTAAAAATAGTGTTGCCAAACAATTAAATTCAAAATAAAAGTCTGTTGTTTTTACTATATATATATATATATATATATACACACATATATACACATATATATACACACACATGCATGTTTTTAATATTTAGATAAAATATATACAAGTGTATGATACAAATTATATATCAATTTAAATTTCTATGTAACAAAATAGTTTATTTGTTTATTTTCCCTCCCTCTATCAGGTTTGTTTCAGTCAATTTGTTTATTTTATTTTGCATTTATTGTACACATTTGTAAATATACTTTGGGTGATTAAATATTCTTTATCTTTAATGTAAATAAAGTGAACCACTTTGTGCCACGTCTGTTGTCAGTGTCGATTCATAGCAGCTAACGTCCCAGGGTAAATTCTTAAAATATTGGGTTGCCATAATCATGTTAAGCCCTTTTTCATCCTCCGAGCCACACGGGGCGTAACAATAGTTTTGTTTCTATGTATGTGTATCTATCACATATACATAATGAAGAAATATATAACAAACACCGATATTGTGTGTCAAAATATACATATATTTATACACTACCAAACAACAAATAATAATTTGACTTCTAGTTGATCATTTGGTATCAGAAGTGGCTTATGTGAAAGGCAAAGGTTCTTCGCCGCTGGTTTGCTTGGTGGGGATTTGTGGCACTGCGCATCGATAGATTTGCTCTTCAGTGTGTGGACTTTCAGCCACACTGAACTGAACTAAAACTGAACCTAATCTCCAAACACTGGACTGACATGGTCTTTAATGTACTAAACGTCTATGTTAAGCTGCTTTGACACAATCTACATTGCAAAAGCGCTATATAAATAAACATGAATTGAATAAATTAGAATGGATTTTACTAAAATAAAATATGATCATGGCTTGATTTTTAATTATTTAACTAGGACAGTAAGGTCTGACTTTGCTTAGACAAAAGTCTTGTCACTTAACAGAATTAATGTACAGTATAGAATATAAAGTCATGCTGCAGTGAAAACAGAATGAATATTGTGCATGACTCCCATGAGCTTGGAGGACTGCATCCACACATCTCTGCAATGACTCAAATAACTTATTAAAAAAGTCATCTGGAATGACAAAGAAAGCGTTCTTGCAGGACTCCCAGAGTTCATCAAGATTCTTTGCATTCATCTTCAATGCCTCCTCCTTCATCTTACCCCAGACGTGCTCAATAATGTTCATGTCTGGTGACTGGGCTGGCCAATCCTGGAGCACCTTGACCTTCTTTGCTTTCAGGAGCTTTGATGTGGAGGCTGAAGTATGAGAAGGAGCGCTATCCTGCTGAAGATATTGCCCTCTCCTGTGCTTCGTAATGTAATGGGCAGCACAAATATCTTGATACCTCAGGCTGATAATGTTTTTGATTTTCTGACAGCACTAGTTAAAAAGTGCATTGAAATAAAAATTCTCTCTGTTAATTAGCACTTTGAAAGATTTGAAGAACAAATTAATTCATAGCGCTAATAATTTTGTCTTCAACTATATAAGTTCACAACTCATTAATAGGTACTTTGTGTTGAATGGTGTATAATCCTACAAAACACTATTTGTATTAAGTGACGCATCACAACCTGTTCTCCAGACTCACCTCGCTGTTGAACGACTCCCCCAGGGACATGTTGTCACTGAATAGGAAGTTGTCCTCGTTGAGAGAGGAAGCTCCAGGGAAAGGTTTGGCGTTCTCCATAGGCGACGGCGTGCTTGGCATACTGCCAGGAGTCTGACTCCCGCTATCCCCGTGATCCGGCAGATGCAGCTGGGACAAATCCAGACTCAGCACTCCTGCTTTCCCACCCCACGTTTTAGGTGTGTGAGCGTCCACCGGTGTGTCAGACAGAGACATGAGCTCTCCGTTGTCCAGGCTGTCTATAGACCTGCTGTCTGAAACGCTGTCCCGCTCTTCGTTCAGCCGGTTGACGCTGTCTCCCAGAGGTCTGCGCTCTAGAGGCGGCTCCAGGCGGTTTCCTCCGCTGCTGCGGCTCAGTTCCAAACTCCCCAGACTGGCTACGTCACCGCGACCTGAACCTCCGTCGCTCCCGGGGCTCCGGACAAACAGCCGCATTAGAGTTCCCTGCCAACACACCTGCTTGGAGATCTGCAGCGCTGCGTCCGGCTGAGATTGAAGCAGTGTGTATAGCTGCACAATAATAAAACATGCATGATTTATGTATACGAGACATTTCTCTGTGGTTTTTGGTCACGCTTTACAGTAAGGTTTCATTGGTTAATGTACTGACCAACATGAACTAATACTGAACAATACATGAATAATAATAATAATTATTATTAATAATAATAATAATAATTAATAATAATAATAATAATAATAATAATAATAATAATAATAAATAATAATAATAATAATAATAAATAATAATAATAATAATAATAATAATAATAATAATAATTCTTTCATTCATTCATTCATTTTCTTTTCGGCTTAGTCCCTTTAATTAACCCGTGGTCGCCACAGCGGAATGAACCACCAACTTATCCAGCATATGTTTTACGCAGCGGATGCCCTTCCAGCTGAAACCCATCTCTGGGAAACATCCATACATTCTCATTCACACTCCTACACTACGGACAATTTAGCTCACCCAATTCACCTGTACCGCATGTCTTTGGACTGTGGGGGAAACCGGAGCACCTGGAGGAAACCCACACAACCAAGGGGAGAACATGCAAACTCCACACAGAAATGCCAACTGACCCAGCCAGGGCTCGAAACAGCGACCTTCTTGCTGTGAGGCGACAGCACTACCTACTGTGTCACCCTAGTTTTTGCTTTATTTTAAAATATTTAAATGTAATTAGAATAATGGTGTTTTGGTGGAAATTATGGTTGTTATTTAGTGATGAAACAATAACTATACTCTGGTCTTTGTCAAGCTGGGATCACACTTCATTTTAATAAAGCAAAAACTAACAAATGACTCTATCTGAAGTATTCTTAAACATTATTTTACTGTTTTATTTTCCTTTTTGTCATTCATCTATTGTATACTTTTTTATTTTTTTAATTGTTATCTTTATCTGTTATCTTTTTAATTGTTATCTTTATAAAATGATCATCGCATTGTGTCAACGATAACACTGATTAATAAAACAAATTAAAATATTATTATGACTATCGGGAAATGAACAAGTTACTAAATTATAGGGTGCATTATTATAGAATGTGAAGTCACATTATTATTAATATGAAACAATAACATCTGTGTGTGTGTGTGTGTGTGTGTGTGTGTGTGTGTGTGTGCGTGTGTGTGAAACTTGCTTAAAGGTTTGCTTTTTTTTTTTGTTTATGCAATAATGCTAATAACCTTATTGCCATTTTCTTTAGGATTTGATTTAACTAATAGCTGTGGTGTGCACATGATAATGATAATGAACAAGATGCTTTACCCTCTTGCATACGGTGAGGCGAACACTGGGCCCGGCTTTGTGTGTGAGCTGAACCACAGCCATCAGATCTTTATAGTTCACCACGGTATCTGCAGGACAACGAGCTCAAGGTCAAAAACTCCTTTCAGAAATAACCTAATATTCATATGGATCAGTCCTAGTTAAGGTTCGTGAGAAGATTGAAATTGATAATTATTCACTGGGATAAACCCCTTGAGATGTACCATCTCATTTTCAAGGGCGTCCCACAATTAATCACAATCACATAAAACACCAAAAGACAAAAACAAGACATAACTTACACAACATCCAAGACACATAACATAACATTAAAAAAAAAGAAAGGGAAGGGGAAAATGGCATACATACATACATATGCACATGTACCAAAACACCAAAAATAAAAAATACAAATAAATAAATAATAATAATTAAAAAAAATATA
>CAIGQQ010030319.1:73235-121388 GCA_903798035.1 Danio albolineatus | reverse complement strand
GTTGGTTGCATGTTGTAGTTAGGCTGTTTGGGTGGTTGCTATGGTTACTTTCTGTGGTTGCTAGGGTATTCAGGGGGTTATGTTGTTGCTATGATGTTATTAGAATGTTTAGGTGGTTGCTAGTGTGTTTCCATGCAGTTGCTAAGGTATCCAAGTGGTTGCTTGGTGTGGGTTTGTGGTTTCTAGGGTATTGATATACAGTATGTTTACTAGGAAATTTGATTGACAGGTTGGTTGCATGTTGTAGTTAGGCTGTTTGGGTGGTTGCTAGAAGAAAGATTGTAGCATTCTTCACAGTTGACGCAAGACTGTATTCTAGACTACATTCATGAAATACACCTGGATCAAAGTTCTTAAACTTTCACTCAAACAGATATAAAACACCATAGCAGAAGAAAGAATTATTGAATCTTTGGTAATAAGCGAGTAGTTTGAAATCTGATGATGGAGAAAATATAAGGGGTCAACCATTTACTGCAATTTAATGATAACAACACTAATTATGCTCATTTTTTGTGACATTAAAAATTCAACATTACAAGTGCACCTTGAAGACGACCTCTCGCAGGCGGTCTGAGTGTTTGTTGCTGAGCAGAAGAGCATAGCAGGACTCTGCGGCTCCGGGTTCGAACAGCAGCAGAAAGAGCTGATCCCGCGCCGCGCTGGTCTGAAGCAGAGTCAACAGCAGATCCAAGACCCCACACAACTACAACACACACACACACACACACACACACACACACACACACACACACACACACACACACACACACACACACACACACACACACACAGTCACTATTCCATCCATTTCAGCTTCATGCTTAATTCACGTTCACTGCTAATAAGTGATAAGAGCGGGAGACACCGGAGGAGACAGCGCTGAATGAATTGGCAGGGCAGTAAATCCAGTTTGTGGTTAAGTACATTGAGGTTTAGGAATAATTAAAACGGAGAAAGATAGAGGACGCCTGCTCGACTGATTAGAAAGGGCAGATCAATATTAACAATAAAGGAGAGTGCTTTTTACCGAACACACACACACAAACACACACACACACACACACAAATAGGGAGTCGGGAATTACATTTCCATCATGAGATTTGTGCAAAAGTTCTGGAGGACTACAATGCTGCACAGTTAGGCTGAATGTTAAAGGGCATCTGTTTTGAAAAAATCTAATTTTTAAGCTGTTTGGACAGACATATGTGTAGCTATAGTGTAGAGCAGTGTTTCTCAACTGGTGGGTCATGACCCAAAAGTGGGTCGCGGGAAAATTTTTAGTGGGTCGCGGAGTGTGTGTAAAACATTAATTTTTTACTTATTTTGCTTATACTGGACTTTTATTTTGAAATGCACAATTGTACTTTGTAATATTTGTATAATTTGATACATTTTGTCCAATGGAATCAATAAAAAATTGTTTATTTGTAAGTCTTGGTGATTTTCTTATGATTTATCTGTCACTACTTGTGTATGTTAACAAATAAATACAAATTAATTCATTATAATTCCTAAAATTAAAATATAGTTCCTAAAAATTTGGGTCGCTGCTTGATGACCATGTAAAAATGTGGGTCCCATGGCCAAACCAGTTGAGAACCACTGGTGTAGAGACCACTTTTGGGTCGCGGGAACATTTTCAGTGGGTCGCGGAGTGTATGGTCAAAAAAAGTTACATTTTTAACTTGTTTTGAGTATACCGGACTTTTATTTTAAAATGAGCGCACCGAGCAACATAGAGAGTCAGCTCGTGGAGCTGTCATGTGATAAGATGCTGAAACAGAAATTCAGTGAAGTAAGCCTCTCACAGTTTTCGTGATCTGAGAGTGCGATCAAACTAATCCCATTCAGAACTACGTATCTGTGAAAGTGGCTTCTCTTCCTTGGTGCAGCTTGAGTCAAAGCAGAGAAACAGGTTGTACATAGAGCACGATCTTCAGGTAGCACTGTCTACCATCACCCCTGACTTTGAAACTCTTATCACATCAGTAAAGCACATCCTCAGTTATCTCATTATCTTCCCAAATGACTGTTAAGTGAAACAGATGTTTATGATTGCTGTCATATTAGATGTAAAAATGGTTAAGATTATTTTAATCATTTTACAATGTGCTGGTTTGTTCTGTTCAACAGGATCAGTGTTCATGTTTTATTACCAGCTCAGTTTTGTTTACGGTAACAACCTTTCCTTACCCTGACCACTGTTTAGAGTGTTTGTCGTTTTGACTTTGTAATATTTCTATAATTTGATACATTTTGTTAAATGTCAGCAATAAAATATTGTTTATTTGTAAGTCTTGCTGATTTTCTCATGAGTTTTCTGTCACTACTTGTGTATGTTAACAAATAAATACAAATGAATTATAATTCCTAAAACTATATTACAGCTCCTAAAAATTTGGGTCGCGGCTTGATGATCATGTAAAAATGTGAGTCCCGTGGCCAAACCAAACCAGTTGAGAACCACTGGTGTAGAGAGCGTCGCATTGGGGTGATAAAAACACACCCAGTCCTTTTATTTCAAATTAACAGCATAAAAACGGTGGACCAGTTGGAGCGGTTTTGAGACCGACCGCAACTTGACGTAGGAGTGCGGTCCCCCCGCCCACTGAATTGATTGACAGCTGCGTATAAATATGTCTCCGTAGTAACGCGTATAATCATATCAACAAGACAGGACGTGTGCAAAGCAACGGGAATAAAAAATCTGTTCAGTTCGCTCATCATCACATGTGATCAAGAGTGAGTTTAACACGCGTTTAAAACAGTGCATGTTTGTAACGAACTACAGCGATACAACCAACTTCCGCCTAAATTGATCAACAATTTTTTTGACGTCACCTCATACTTCAGTTTCTTATCAAATCTTCTGACCAATCAAATGCTTTGTAGTGTCTGACAAGCCACGCCCACTTCAAGATGCTTCTTATTTGATGTGCTTGAGCTCAAGCACTCTCACCGGCAGAGCTGTGATAACAACTAAACCCTATTGGCTGTTTTTATAAAGGGGAGAAGCTACTATATGTCCCCTCCACAGTCTTCATGTTTCAGGTGAGATTTACGTCAAACTTTGCATTAGAAAAAGCACATTTCGAGGCACGTCACGGGATCTCGAAGTATGAAGTATGTACAAGAAGAGAGCAGAGAACAAGGGATTGCGGAAAAACTAGAAATTGATTAGAAATGCTACTGTTTAAAAGTTTGGGATCAGCAAGACTGTTCAGTTGACCTCACCTGTTCTTCATCTCCAATAGCAGCGATGTATCCCAGAATGCTCTGGATCTCCTCTTGAGTGGTTCCCTTGCTGATGTAATACTTGAGGAGGCCGTAAAGGGAAGCTCTGATTGTCTTGATATCGTCCTCACTCAGATCTGCATCTTTACTTCCAGAGCTGAAATGAAGAGGGATGGGGGTTAAGAGAAACAGGCAGAACAGAGAACTGAGAGAGGGGTTATGGGAGATTTAGTCTTACCCATAGTACAGGCGAATTGTGTCCAGGAGGAACTGCACTCCGTATTTCTTCCTGAACTGCTTCCTGCTGTCTTTGATGACGGTGGAGGTGTATTGTATGTGGCCTTCAGTGGGACAAACATAAACATCTCATCACAAACATTCAAACTGTAAAATAAATCAGGAAATTCACAGCAAAAAAAACTAAAATAAAAAAAATTAAATAATAAAATTAAATATAATATAAAATGAAATAAAATTAATAAAACAAAAAATTTAATTAAAATTAAATTTAAAAAAATTGATTAATCAATTAATATAAAATAAATTTTAATAAATTGAATTAAAAGTGAAATTAAAAATAAAAATGTAATAAATTAAAAATTAAATTAAATTAAAAAATTTAATAAAACAACAAATAAAAATGTAATTTAATTAATTGAAATAAAAAAATAATAAAATAAAATATATAATAAAATTTTTAAAATAATTTAAATAATTAAAATTCAATAAAATTAAATTAACAAACAAACAAATTAATTAATTAGTTAAAATAAATCAATTAAAAATATTAATTAAATAAATAAATAATATAAAAATAAATATTACCACCCATTTTTTTCAGGTTTTTTTTTTATCTCTCATGTTATAAAAACTATAACTATAACTGTTAATTATTATTTTTTTATTAACCTGAAACTATACTGGCTTGATGCCTCTACAGACAAAAATGTTATATTACACAAAAATGTTGTTATATATAAAATATAGAATGCTAAGCAGGCTTGTATAATTATGTCTAATGAATTAACACCTTAAAGGGACAGCGCACCCACAAATTTAAATTTGCTCTCTATTTACTCACCCTCAGGTGATTCCAACCTTTATGAGTTTCTTTCTTCTGTTAAACACAAAAGACGATATTCTGAAGAATGTTAGAAACCGGTAACCATTGACTTCCACTGTAGGAAAAACAAATACTACTGAAGTCAATGGTTACCGGATTCCAACATTTTTCAAAATAACTTCTTTTGTGTTTAACAGAAGAATGAAACTCAGGTTTGAGACAAATGAAGGATGAGTAAATGATTAAATATTTTTTTTTAGTATTAGATTACGCTAAATCATTTCTGTTTGTCACAAAAAGCATGCATGAATAAAACAGTTTGCTTGTTGAGATATTCGGACAAAAATAATAGCGTGAATAAATCATGCACACACACACACACAGAGAGACTGACCGATGCGCAGGGGAAAATCTCCCTGGTTCCAGATGTTGAAGTTGAAGAGCAGGTGTGTGTGGAGCTGCAGAAGGAGCTGAGTGTTCTTCTCATACGTCATCTGCTCAATTAGCAGCTGAACCGCCACCAGCACACTCACATCCACCAAGAATGCTGGTAGCTACACACACACACACACACACACACACACACACACACAAAGAGAGAGAGATGCACACAAACAGAGACACACGTTTTTGTTTGTCAGTCAGGATAAGGGACATTTTCTATGGCCTACCCCAAGTCCTAACCCCAACCCTCACAGAAGCAAGTGCCAATCATTAGATGCAATAATAAAAGCATATTCTAGCCGATCTATAAGCCTTTTAATGAGTGAGAACCAGTAAAACACCCTCACTAAAGGTTTACTTGAACACACAAATACACACTCAGAGACATAACACACACTCTCAAGCATGACACTCATAGCACACAAGCGAACGTGAATGTGATCGGACACACACAAGCATGCACTCACACACACGACACGCACACAGATGCCTGACAGAAGAGAATCACTGGGAAACAAAGAGCTGGGGATTGAGGGTACCTTCTGCAGCAGCGCTCCTAATGTGGCCACACCGTGCGAGTGCAGGAGCGTTTCCTGGTTTATAGGGTGTCTCTGCAGGAAATGCTTGATCACCAGCAAGAACGTCGCCACCAGATTCTTCTCCAGTCTGGCCTCTGTTTCAGTAATATCCCCAAAAAAAAAAACAACAACAGCGCATCATAACATTATCAAAATATAGCAAATCAGAAATGTCTTATAACAGGGCTATTCAATTAGTTTGTCATTGGGGTCAGTTCATGAGAAGCATCCCAAATGAGGGGCCGGAGATATGACTTGCAATATAAGTGATGACACAACAGCAATATACAGTATGTAATGTACTGTAATTTAATGTGTATTTATATAGCACATTTTTTGTGTATGGCAGGGGTCTCAAACTGGGCCGCATCAGGTTTTCCACAAGAAATGAATTATACTATATGAGCTCTTTCTCTCTGACAAAAGAAATCAAAGTGATGCGTACGTGGCAGGATAAAAGAAAGGTAAATGGAACTCAATGCAGCCTAATGTAGTGGTCTGCAGTCACATATCGACACCTGTCCATCGGCAATAAGAATCCCCAGTAACCCGGAGTAGTTATTGTTATAAATTAATTATTTTTATAATTAGTTATTGTTACAAATGATACGGTCACACCATTACTTGTGAAAACAAGTTAAGACAAATGAAAATGATTTTTTTTTCCTGTGCAACAACAGCAGAGATGATTACAGTAAATATAATTATTATTATTATTTATTTATTATTTATTTATATTATTAATTTCTAATTTGTTTATTTTTTCATCTCATTTTCTGTTAAAAAATAAAGAGATTTGAGAAGATTTGAACACAAAATAATAAGAAAATAAATTTTTATTTGTTTTATTTGTTTAAGAAAATCAATCAGTAATAAATAGTAATAAAAATAATAATAATATAATATATATATCAAACTCACGAGCCGCAATGACATTAAACTTTCAAATTAAGGCGGCAGCCACCAACTATCGTCCCGCAGGCTGCATTTGGCCCGCGAGTTTGAGACCCCTGGTGTATGGCCATACACCCAAAGCGCTTCACAATCATGGGGGTGGGGGGGTTTCCTCTCCACACCACCACCAGTGTGCAGCATCCACTTGGATGATGCGACGGCAGCCACAGGACAACGGCGCCAGTGCGCTCACCACACACCAGCTATAGGTGGAGTGGAGAGATAGTTATACAGCCAATTCAATGGATGGGGACGATTGGAGGCCATGATGTTTAAGGGCCGAGAGGGAGTTTGGCTCTTTATGAAAAGTGCCATGGGATTTCTAAAGGGCCACGAAACCCCCCTGTCTACAGTCTGGAAAGGTTCAGGAAAGTGGGTGTGTCCAGCTCTGTTTAGGTGGGAGTGTCAGAGGAGGGAAAGAGGGAAGGTTTTGCATACAAATGGGAGTTTCCATTTGGGCATGTGCTGATTTTCAAACAGGCAACACACAAACACAGACGCAGAGGAGGAAGACAGTGACTGTTTACATGGACATCAGTAATCTAATTATTTGCCAAACTGCAGTTTGGCACTTTCACTTTTACTCAGGAATATTTCCTGCGTGCCCCTCATGACAAACGAGATATTAAATGTGACTAAATGCTGGAGGAGTGTAGATTTAATGGATTGTTTGATACCGCATGGCGTATGTTAGGAAAAAAACCCTCTGCATTTCTAGGTAACTTAGACGCCCTCGGTAAGCAGCGTCAGAAAGCCGTGTGTGTGTAGACTATCCTGTCACAAAACGCGGCGAAAATTCTACAGGACGGTAACTGTTTGATTATGGTGTTTATATGTTTACACTCGGAGAGCAGCATTCTCTCCCTTACTGAATCTGTAGAGACAGGAAATCAACACCAACTGGACCGTAGCTGTTTTTTGAAAAGGAGACAAGCGGCAAATCGGGATTTCACCATTTCCAGATGCAGAAAGCTCTCGGGTAAAAATGTTCCTTACAAATGCATTTCAGTCGCGTGCGCTGCAATCCACCGTAAGTCCAGTTGTGCTCTCAAAGCGGGGAAATGAAAGCTTTCGTTGGAGCACGTTTATAAACACAACACTGGCGACCTGTGTCTGCAAACAATTCTTCTTCTTCCACTTGTTTTGGCAACACGACGTGGCGTCTCTCTGCCGTCTGAACAATGTAGCAGGTAAACAATCTTGAAGCGACCGTGCATATTAATGAAGTTGCGCCGCATACACAATAGAGTGCGCTGATTGGTTTGAACCAAGTCTATCTCATGAATCAATGCCACACTCTCAGAGACGTCAAGATGCACTCGCCGGTACAGACGTCCACTCTCCACGCTGGAATACACGCAAGGATCTCATCGGCGTGACATTTTAAACATTCGTTTCAAACAGGACGAACAAATTTGCTCGAAATAACACAAAAACAACCAATTTTCACTTTTCACTAGTGAAATACATGTGTCCTCATAGTGTTTATAGCAGCGTGGGGCATATATATATGACTGTACACAGCTCAAAAAATTTGTTTTAATGTTTCGTGACCCTTTAAGCTCAGTTAATAGAATCATTGCATCCCTAATAACGATATCAATGCATTGAACAAAAGACCTTTTCTCCAAACATATCTAAATGTTTTTGGCTGCCTGCGCTACTCGCTTACCATCAGGTGACTCACGCTTTGCGCCGTTAACTGCAGCTCGTGCTGTATTGAACAGACGCACGTCACTTCACAACTATAGCGGCCGTTTTTCGACTCAACTAAATTTATTTCTGATGTCTTGGTCCCACCATTTTGAGAGCTGGAACAAATTATCTTGGGTGACAACGCCCACCTGAGGCCCTGTTGGACGGCAGTATGACCCAGTCTCCGTCAGCAGGCGTAGCAGAGTCAGGGCTGATGAACTCTGACCCCGACGGCTCCACGAGATGTGAATCTGGGCTTAATAAGGTCAACTGCTCCAGGACTGGAAGCAGCACAGGAATCCCTCCGACACAGTTGATCATGTCCTGCAGGAGACCAGAGAGAGACGCTGTGAGCAGCTGTTGGACCGTCTGACAGATAAAGACATCACAACAAGAATAAATCAGGGAAACGGCACACATACTTTAATATCCCAGTTGACCACTTTATTTCCAGTCAGGCGACCGTGCAGCAAATTAGGGGACAAATCCAGACAAATGGGGTTCCTGCACGCCTGTGAATAAAAGAGCACAACGTTGAGCCAAATAACAAAACAGCGGAACATGTAATTAGCTATGTTACCATCCAAAAATGTGAATGAATTTTATGCGCAAAACTGGATTATTGCAAAAAAGACGTGCGAATAAAGCAGCGTTTCCATCCAATGAGCCAAAGCGAACAAAATCGTCACTTCCTGATTAACTGGCGCCAAATATCAACAGTAAAAACGTAATTTGCTGCAGTAGGAGAAGCTGTGTCAATCTTTTCTTCATTTAATAAATGACCTGTGCCTCAGAAGGCAATCCTGACACGCAGTGTGTTTGAAAGTGTCAGACGAGGAGCACAGACGCTCTTGATTCTGGAGGTCATTAATAATGTAATAACACAACTACTAAAACGGTAAGGCGTTTTACAATGACCAAAACAACATTTCAGATGTTTTACGATGTGCTCAGCCTGCTGGTTTGTCCATTCACACACATTTTTATCATCACATAATCTCTTATAACAAAATCACATGACTTTACTAATGCGCATACAGGAATTTATGCAGTAAACGCATTCGTTTGTGTAAGATTACTACAACTTATAAATATATAAATATATACTGTTTTCTATTCTGATACATTTCAAAATGTTATTATGAGTAATTTTATTGTTTTCGGTGACATAATCCTTCAAAACTCATTTTAATTAGTGGTTATTTTGTGTTTAAACTTTAATGCTTTGTTGCAAGCTCATACATTAGAAAATTAAAGATTTAATCCTAACCAAATACTTTTATAATATAAACTTCATTACTGTTATTTTCAATTGAATGCATCCTTAATTTATTAGATATTTTAGTACATGCATTTTGTACATATTTGAACAAATAATGTGAAAAACATTATAAAACAAATGTACTGTTTAAATCCTTTTCTTTTCAGCTTAGTCCCTTAATTAATCTGGGGTCGCCAAAGCGGAATGAACCGCCAACTTATCCAGCATGTTTTACGCAGAAGATGCCCTTCCAGCTACAACCAATCATGTCAATAATCAAGCGCACAGTATTATCATCAGCTCAAGAAGTTTATTTCAAATATTGACGCGCACACGGGCACAAGTGATAAAGCTAAACCATTCACACTTTAGACGGGCTCGTAAAAACTACGGGGCACAGGGGAGAATCTGCTGTTCTTCTTGGCTTTGTGGCTGTTTATCAAGACGACGACAAGGTTTGTTTGAGCTCAGGTCGACCATGGCTCATTATTATATGTATATATGACGTTTCTCTGTAAACTAATAGCGTTTAGCTGCACGTCTAGCTCCGCCTTTTGGTATCCTTGGTACACTTTGCAAAGGATGACCAAAAAGTGGTACGGTACGGTTCGCTTCAGTACGCTTTTAGACAGTGGAAACGGCTTTAAAAGCGTACCGAACCATACCACTCAGTGGAAACGGGCCATAATTGTCGCAGATTCCTGCTATTTTGGCCAGGCAGGACTTAACCATAACAAAAATGCAAAACAAATGGAAGAATTTAGATATAAAAGCATGGTACAGAAAAAAAAAAGTTAATTTTAAAATGAGAACTTCCCTGATATTTCACAAGTATTCCATGATTTCACAAAAATACCTAAAATTCCCGAACTTTCAAAGTCTGGAATAGACCTTTTAGAAAACCCATGATATTCCAGAAATTCAATGACTAGTGAAAAAACCCTGTCAGCAATTAAATAACTGGAAATGGAACAGACCAGAAGCCAGACACACTACATTCACAAATGTCTGCATCTCCTCTTCTGTGAGCAGTATAGTAGATATGGAGTCTGACCTTTGGAGAGTAGTGCAGCAGGAGTTTGGGTGCCAGCTCTCCCAGCTCCGCCTCCTGAGTCCTGAAGGGCGAGATGCAGTTTGGTCCTGCGCTACAGAGGGCTTTGACGTGACTGGCCTGCAGCGGCTCGTGGAAGACCATGACGCTGCCTAGCTGGCCCTGCAGTGATGTGGGACTACCCCACTCGCTGTCCTGCGTCCCGGCCGAGATCAGTTTGGTGACCGACTCCGGTTTGGTTCCAAGAAAACCTCCCCATCCCGGAAGGATGGCGCCGAAGGATGAGCGTCCGGATGGATGAGCTCCAGAAAATGGAGGATCGGGGATCTGAGATGGAGGAGGGGTGGTGGTGCGGTGACCCGCTGAACCGATACAGCATGACGTGAAGGCCTGAGAGATATACACGCAAAAACACGCATCAACACTGAAGGGAACATGAGTGGTGCAATATTCCACACTACATTGATGAGCAATTGTCAAGTCATCGCATACTTCAGGGGTGTCCAAACTCGGTCCTGGAGGTCGGTGTCCTGCAGATTTTAGCTCCAACTTGCCTCAATACACTTGCAAAGATGTTCCTAGAAAGCCTAGTAAGAGCATGATTAGCTAGCCCAGGTGTGTCTGATTGGGGATGGAACTAAACTTTGCAGGACACTGGCCCTCCAGGACCGAGCTTGGACATCTATGGCATACTTCCCTACTATATACATAGAATCAGAATCAGAATCAGAAAGAGCTCTTTCTGATTACGATTCTTATGTATTATACCTACAAACTATATTTTTAACGTATGGACAGATGTTTCTCTCTCACCTCAGTCATGGTTGGGTATTTTAGAGGCGCTGATAGTTTCTGCTGTCCGTCCACAAAGATATAGACCAGACTCTGGCCAAACGGCCTCTTTCCTGGCACATGAACTACACCGATACTGTGCTGAAGGTCAAAAACATCTTATTAAGCTCAACACCACACTGTCTTCAGCTTACTGCATGCTATAACAATAAGCAGAACACTTCCTCACCCAGAGCGAATCGCAGAAGCAGTAGTCAGGCAGCATGACGGTGACGTATTCTTTCTTAGTGCACACAGCAACCACGAGTACTCCGGCTAAACTGATAAAGGCCTCGAACCCGGTACCACCCGGGGTGAAAAAACTACACAAATATAAAACAAAAACGAGTAGTTAAACCACACAAATATCACAGTTATTAAACATTATTTAACAATTAGGAGGCATGTGTATGGTATGAGTGTCATATTTGTACATGCGCTCCAACATTAGGCACATTCAAATCAAGACCTAAAACACATGTGTTTAGCTGTGTTTTTACTGAATGAGCACTGTGCTACGCCCGACAGACTGCACTATTGTGTCTTTTCTTTTTCATTCTTTTATAACCTGTTTTAACACATTTTAATCAGTTTTTAATTATTTATTTTTTAATTTTCTTTTGCTTGTCTTTTTTATTCTTGTTTATGTAAAGCACTTTGAATTGCCACTGTGGATGAAATGTGCTATATAAATAAACTTGCCTTGCCTTACCTTGCCTAACAATAGGAATTTACACATTTTTATTCATATGATAAGTCAAAATAATGTAAAACACAACATCAAGACAGTGAAAAAACAACATGAAACAAGAAATCTAAAAGTCGATGACAGAATTTGTCTTTAAACAAAAAAGGACAACCAATTAAAAAAATAATAACTAGTTTACAGTGTAGGAAATACAGCAAATCAATTGTTGACAAAATATGTGCAATGACTACATACATATTGAATTAGTTCATTATTAGTTAATGGTTCATAAATAATAAGAAGGCATCACATTTGTGTCACATTTGTTAATTTCCCATATAACAGGAATTTAGCCATTTTGTTTCAAATAATAAGTGAAAATAAGATTACAAACTGGTAATTAATCTATAACGTCAGGGGCGCCGCTAAGGGGGGGAAAGTTAGGATGATTCTAAGGGCCCATGCACTCTAGGGGCTCACAGAGATCTGCTTTATAATTAATAACAGTACTATAATGTAATATAAATTATGAAAGTATCTCTAAATTACAATTTAAACAATTTATTAGAAATAAAAAATTTAAATACAGCTTATATCTGCCCCTCGTGTCTGTCACTGTCAAATTGCACCCCCCTCCTTTCACTGTATGGTTCAGTCCGTCAGTAGCGGGAAGAGAGTTGATGCTTTGTTGAGTGCGATCGTCAGGTAAACTGTCAAAGCAGCGATGTCCTCGAGGTTAACATCAGCTGCGTCCCAAATCGCACACTTATGCACTATTCTACGCCATTTTGTAGTATAAATAGTGTCAGCAGTGCGTTCACAATGAAAACTCTACAAATAATAAGTGCATAGGTCTCGGCTTATTTATGGGTCTCATTGTAATATAATTCTGTGTCTTATTGATTTTGTCACTGTTCCAGTGTATTGCACATTGTATGAGACACTATTGCAGTACAGTTATTTAAATTGTTACACATTGGTGTTTTGTGTGTTCAGAAATGTACAATTTTCAGTTAATATTTGATTACTGTTTCTTTTTTTGTGCTACATTTACATTTGAACAATAAATCATCTGCTAGCTACAGTCATGGCCGTTCTCTTACTAAATACTGATAAGTAGTGGACGAAATCAATAATAAAATGCAAAGGTCAGTATAACTACATTGCAGACAAAGAGTTTGGATAGCTAGCTTGGTAGTAGGGGGCCCATCCTCATATTTTTTTATGAGGCCCAAAATTGCTAGCGGCGCCCCTGTATAACGTGAAAAACAAATAAAAAACCTTGAAAAAAAAAAACTGATTCACAAAACGGGTTCCACAACATATGATGCAGCACAACTGTTTTCAACACAGATAATGTTTCTTGAAAAGTAAATTGACAAGATAATTGTCATTTTAAACTGCAATACATTTTTTTATATTATTATAATGTTATCTGTTTTAGTTTTACAATCAAACGAATAAAGCGTTCTTAAAAATCATACTAACCCCAATTTTTCCAGCATTAGGATATATACACACATATGGAACATACTGAATAAAACACAGATTTCCACTCTCACCTATACAACTGTTTCCTCTTCTCTCCTTTGCTGGGTGGACCCAGCTGATCTTGATCCAATGACAGCCAAGCAAAGAAGCTGAAGGCGGAGCCTGGCCAGCGGAGGATAGTAGGCACCGCGATGCCAGCCATGGGTGGTGACAGATCAAAATATTGCATGGCGCTTTCCAGACCCTGTTTGCGCACCATCCCTAGGAGTGAACACAGCACCGGTCCCACATAAGGATGAGCACGGCCCGGCTCGTCCTGACGCAGTAGCCTCAGAAGAAGCTGGAGCTCGGAGGAACTCAGCGACTGACTGCCTAAATAGCCCAGCAGAGCCACCAGACTCTCAGCACAGGCCCGGTGCAGCCGCTGGTGCCTTTCTAGAGCCGACAGCACTATAGCAGTCATAGAGGAGTTGACGCAGGTGGCACGCGTGCGCCGGTTCAGACCGCAGATACGTCGGAGCCAGTCGGCGGTGAAGATCTGCAGCTCGGCAGAGTCCAGCTCCGGGAGCCACTGGATCAGGAGCAGCAGAGGATCCACGTTACTGATCCCCAGCAAGCCGACAGACGAATGCTCGCCCTCGACAGCCTGATGAACAAGAAGAGGAAGAGAGAAAGTCAGACAGAGACATGGGGAGGCAGAAATGGTAATGATAAGAAATGATAATTCAACATGTCATCAGATTAATGAAACTGCTGAACATTAAGTGGAAACCAGGAATTTCAAGGTATCAAAAAGGTGTAAATCAATGGATAAATAATGTAAATCAAGCTAGAAACATTTTAGCACAGTGCTAAATAATCATACAAGAAACATGCTAGTAGCCTGCTTTCAATATGCTAAATTGTGATAAATAATTTCTAAATTAAATTAAAAGCATACAAACAACCTGCTAAAACATCCCAGAATTTCACTAAACGACGCAAGATACGTGTGGTCATCAGCATGCTAATAATGCTAGAAACATTCTAGCAATGACATGATGTTAAATCATGCTAGAAATGTGATAGCAGCATGCTAAAATGTAAACGGTACACTACATAATGCCATGAATGTGCTAAAAACATGTTAAATGATGCTGGAAAATGCCACCAATGCAAAAAACATTACAGCAATTGTTAAATAATGCTGACAACATGCTAAAAGCAGCCAGCCATATGTTAAAACATGTTAACAGCATGCTAATCATGCTCAAACATGCAGGAAGCATGTTAAAAGTCAGTACGTGTACTAATATTTGATTAGATTTGCAGGTCCCACTTAGGCATGGGGCGATAACCGTTTTCAAGGTATACCGCGGTATGGAACAGTCAAGGTTTGTGTATGTGTATGTGGTATGTGTACGATTTTTTACTTATTTATTTATTTATTTTAGTTTTTTAGGTGTAAAATGTAAAGACATTAGTGTGTTTGAAACAAATTAAGAATGATTGAATTACTCAGGCTGACATGTTCACTTCTCCAAAATACTTTAAATGTTTCTCAAACTAAAATATATTGTGTTCAAAGGGGGAAAAGGTTTTGTTTTTCACCCAGACATTTAAAAAGAATATATTTTAGATATTTTAGAGCAGTAAACACGCATCAAAAATTAAATACAATGTACTTACTGTTTTATAACAGTAACTGTTTTATAACTGTTTCTATAATGTATTTGAGAACACTTCTGGTGCTCTTGAGTTGGGATAGGATTAAGGACAAGTTTGGTGGTATCAGTAGGTTTAAGGGTGGGTTAAGGTGTAAGGGATTGTCAACAGTGTATTTACAAATGCAATTACAGAAATTAATTACAGATTTAATTACACACAGGTATTTAATCAAGCATAAGTACAATGTAAAAACATGTATTTACACAATAAGTACATTGCAATGAATTATTAATTTAAGTGTAAGTACATATTAGTTAAGGACACTTAATATAAAGTGGGATCGATTTGCATAATATTTGTTTATTACTGTAAATGTGCTTTGAATCTGTAATGCATCAAGCCCAAAGGCGAAATCATCTAAAAGATTCTCAGGAAACAGGAAGTGTTCACCTTACCATGTTCATGAGTTCCTTCAGCAGGTGTCTGGATGGTTGACCCAGCGACACCAGCACCTCATACAAGTGAGTGTAGCCAATCCGCTCTTTAAACACTTCCTACAAGACAACAAGACTGCTTTATTCATTTACTAATAAGTTTGCATTCACCAACTCCACTCTTTTTCATTATCTTGAAGGATCTGAAGGAGTCCAAATGGGGTCGAATAGGAATAAAATCTGGTTCCACATCTGGTTCCTCCAAGAAGAATTCACCACACACAGTTTAATGAGGGATCCTCTGATTACAACAAACCTTTGCTGCAGGTGACTTGAGCATCACCGTCGTGAGCGTTTTGATCGTCGCCACGGCAAGAGAGTCCAGCCTCCCTTGGAACACCTGATTGGAGGAAAATGGTGTAAATCAAGAGCTACAGCCAATGATTGAAGACTACAGCATGTGACCTGTTCTATTCCTGCCATGTCTGTTCACTTTGCCATGCAAATAATGAGCGAAAAGCCACGATGAGGATCTTCCTTCGTTACAGGAAGCATGCTTTCATGAACAGGCAGGAGTAGAATCAGGCAATTTCAAATGTTGATCACGCGTGTGAAACTGTTTGAGGTCTGAGCCGATGTTGGCATGAGTCAGATCTGAAACTTACAACTCTCCCCAACACCATATACACACACTTTAGACACAGTACATGGGTAGTTGACAAAAGGAAAAGGCTTTTTCGAAAACACTATTTTAAAGAAAACAATCGTTATTTTTATGTAGATTGAAGTCTGATGTTTGAGAAAATATAAGAGTCGCTAACTTTATCACTTCTAACTTTTTACTGTACTTTTTAACTTTTTACACGAGCTGTCACTGGGGTGGTACCTTTTCAAAAGGTACACATTTGTACTTAAAGGGTTCATATTGGTACCTCAAAAGTATATATTAGTACCTAAAATCTTTTTAAGAGGAACACTTTTGTACTTTTTAGGTACTAATATGTACCCTTGTGGTAATAATAAATGGACCCCTTAGGTACAAATGTGTACCGTTTGAAAAGGTACCACCCCAGTGACAGCTCGTGTACCTTTATTTCGGAGAGTGTACTGTAAAATTGTCCTAGGTGTGACAATGTGTGACAAAAATAAAGAAAAACAACCTATATTACTAGACACGTAGCGTGAGAGTGATTTATCTTCATTGTTGGACATATTTTATTCATAATTTCATATAAAATAATTGTTCTTCATGACTTATTGGTCATTTTCAATAAACGGGTGTCACACCAAAGAACGTTAAGGAATATGAAACGGAGTGTGGAGGGGAAGGGCTTCAAAATGTACCCCTAAGGAATGGGACAACACTACAGCACCGGCACACGTCATCGCGATCTCTTACTTCATACGAGATCAGACGATCGCGACTGCTGTGGTTATTCCAGTTGTGTTATTTTTTGGTATTTATCTTCAGGATATCACTAAAGGCATATATTATGTTATCATGACGATATAATGTGGCAATAAGATCGTAACTGTACTGGAGCGAGTGTTTACAAGTATGGAGCCCCATGAAGGAGCTCTTGATGGTTGTTTTGTGTTTACCTTATGATTAAAGTTGTTACACGTCCGCCGCTGCCCTCCTCAAAATGAGCGAGTTTGAGCCACTTGTACATTAAGGTAGCGTTCAGAAAAAACAAAACACCAGCGAAGAAACTCGACACAGAGGAACATAAACACCTCACTGCCAGCTAGTGTTTTGGAAATGTTATTGCAGAGCAACACAAACAGCACGCAGACGTATAAATGGGTCACGCCGGTCACTTGACGCAGAAGTATAAACAGGCTTAAGGGGTAAAAGGGTAGAGGAAAGGGCAAAGGGTAGAATTGGGGTTGGACCTAAATTGTAATTCTATAGTGATTCCAAAAAAGTTAAATATGCGAATAAAATATAAGTATAAACTTAACAGGGTCACGCCGTGGACTTTACATGAGCTTGAATGGAGTCCTTTGACTAATTAAAGCTAAAATTAGCATACAGTGTCACACCATAGGACGTGGTAATTTATCTGACAAAATGTATCCAGTTAACGTCGGCGCCAGTGGTGTAGTGGTTAGTTCGTCGACACATGCACTCCGGTGCTCACGGCGACCCCTGTTTGATTTCCACCTCGTGGTCCTATGCCGATCCTTCCCCTCTCTCTGCTCCTCATGCTTTCCGGTCAATTCTCTCTACTGTCCTGTCTAATAAAGGTGAAAACCCCGAAAAAATTATTATAAATGTTTTTTTTTTATGTATTCCAGTTATCCAGCTATATTTTTAACAAATATATAAATGAAAAAATTATTTCAATATAATTGTAAAATTAGGCCTGAATTTTCTTTTTTTTATTTATAAGAGCTGTAATTTATTGAACTATGCTTGAGATGGTCACACCACAGGACAGTTTTGAGATTTGGCTCAAATACATTTATGGGTAACACCTAATTTTGATGGTCCATTTCAGCATTAGGCCCAATCCTAATTCTACCCCTTTGGCCTTCCCCTTTAGCTTGAAGGCGTAGGGCTAAGGGCAGGGGGATACACCCCTTCGAACGAAGATTCTTCAGGACCACACTTAAAACGGAGGGGTAAGAAAATTTCCCAGAATGCACCTGCCAGAGCGGCAGGATAGCTAAACCCGGAAGTAATGAGATCCACAAATTAGTATTTTGTTTCATTATTACGAATTTTTACGACAAACAAACATATGTTTTAACATATTCATAACCGCGTTCGTGTTTTACCATCATGCTTTTTAAAAAAACACAAAAAAAACAGCTAAATTTCGAGCTATAATCCATAATCATCTTCTGTACAGCAGTCCCACAACATTCTGACACACGATGACACTGGAATACCCTGTCAGTAATGTCTAGTGGCTGGGAATGAGCTTTTTACAGTGTCTGCTATAATGTTAATGTTGTTTTCGTGTGTTTACATAGATAAATATGGCCACTGTGTAAATACACAGTACAGTTACGATCTTATTGCCACATTAGATCGTAATGATAACATAATATACGCTTTCAGTGATTTCCTGAAGATAAACAACAAAAAATAACACAACTGGAATAACTCCAGCAGTCGTGATCGTCTGATCTCATATGAAGCAAGAGATCGCGATGACATATGATGACGTGTGCAGGTGTTGAAGTGCTGTCCCAATTCTTAGGGGTAAGTTTGGAAGCCCTTCCCCTTAACCCTTGGTTGTAAGGGCCAAGGGGAAGGGGAAGGGGTACAAAAATAGAAATGGGATTGGGCCTAGTAGACCGTCTGCTTAATATCTGTTGATACAGACATTACACAGACAAACTTACACTAACCCTACCCCTAACCCCAACCTAACAGTCTACTTATAATCTAGTGAGAATTAGTTGCGATGTAACTGAAATTCAACAAACGGACCATCAAAATAAAGTGTGACCCCTTTAATAACACAGTAGATTTAATAACACCAGCTCCATAAAAAACAAAGCAACGTTTAACCATTTACTGCATTTTAAAAGATGTATGTACTGTATTAATTGCTGTATAATCATTTTTGTCATGTCTAACATGTTAAAATGCAGCGTCCTGTCAACAGCCCACATACACCGACAATACACCCCATCCACCCCAAAAAAATCTGTCCAGCCATGCCTTGTCATGACACTCCTGATTGGCTGCTAAAATCACATGACATTCAGTCATTGCAATTGGCTAATTGGATAGACATTAATATGACACAGGCTGGCTGGAGAGTGACCACACTGAGCATCAATGAACATGAAATCATGGAGGTATTTTCTGTTCAGCGCTAAACACACACACACAGCTATAGGGATAATCTCGAAAACTGCTGAAGTCACAGATACCAGCCCTGTTACCAAACCACCAGAGGAAAGGCCATGGGGAACCAGAGGGAAACAAGCAAAGCAAAATAAACAGAATGACATGATTACTGAAAGCATGACTGGATAAATAAACTGACCACTCCATTACAAGCGAACATTCACCATCACTTCAAATGCAGAAAGTGACTGCGGAAGGGAAGTGCTGGATCCTTTATAAAACAGGGCTGGATACTTATTGTGGAAATATGTTTGGGGATTTTGTGGTAGGACAAAAAAAATGCATGCAAATATGGGTGGGTAATATAAGCAAGATTATATATGACTACATATAGCATTTACAGCAAGATTCTCAAACAATTTGGGTCAGTATGTCCCAATATTTAAACACTTTAAATAAAACTGACCAACAAACAAATATCAAAATATTATGTAGCCAGATCAGTCTCAAAATGTAAATTTACATTTATACAATCATACATCCAGAACACATAGTTCATTAATATAGAACACAAGTTGTGAATTCTAAAGTAAAAATGGTGAATATTTCTATAAATTAACAAGATTTGTGTGTTTATAAATTGTGTTTTGAATGCATTTATGAATTGTGTTTTGATTTACGAATTGGAGTTTATAAATGTGAATGGTGCTGTGCATGTATGAATTTTTTTTTTCTAATTATTTTTGAGACTGATCAGTCAGGTAACAGTAAACATTGTAAAATAAATAAATATATACATATTTAATATAGAAACTCTAATATATTGCACAGCAACAACAAGTGAAAATCTATTCTCCCTGTTTGAGAATGTACAATTTTATTCATTGCTTAGTAAATATAGACAATATGTTACTGCATTAATAAAAGCAGTTTAATTCAAAAGTTGTGTCACAAAGTTCCTTGGTAAAAGAAAGATTATAAATTTTAATTTAAATGAGGTGTTGCAAATAAAATTACAAACTACAAAATTTTAACTAAAATTTCATATTTTTATGAATTTTTTTATTGGTATTTTCAACTATCCAGTTTTGTCTTATTTAAACGTAACATAATGTAACGTAACGTAAATATGCCTATAAATTTATATGCCCCTGCCTAATCTTGGCCATTTTTAGTTTTAATGCTTTTTTGTAAAATAAAGACTCTAAAAAAACATACAGTAACGTAACATACAGTAACGTAACGTACTGTACCGTAACGTACTGTAAAGTAACGTACTATAAAGTACTGTAACGTAACGTACTGTAACACAACATAACATAAACAAAATACAATATAAAACAATATAATATAATATAATATAATATAATATAATATAATATCATATCATATAAAATAATATAATATAATATAATGTCATAATATAATATAATATAATATAATATAATACAATATAAAACAATATAATAAAATAAAATAAAAATAAAAATAAAAATAATAATAATAATAATATAATATAATATAATATAATATAATATAATATAATATAAAACAATATAATAAAATAAAATAAAAAATATATATAATATAATATAATATAATATAATATAATATAATATAATATAATAATATAATTTAATAAAATATAACATAATAAAATATAACATAATATAATGTAATTAAATACAATATAAAACAATAAAATAAAATAAAGTAAAATTAAATTAAATAAAATAAAATATTTATTAATTTAAGCGCCACGGTTACGCAGTGAGTAGCATGTTCGCCTCACAGCAAGAAGGTCGCTGGTTCAACCTCAGCTGGGTCAGTTGGCATTTATGTGTGGAGTTTGCATGTTCTCCCCGTGGTTGCGTGGGTTTCCTCCGGGTGCTCCGGTTTCCCCCATAAGTACAAAGACATGTGGTATAGGTGAATTGACTAAGCTAAATTGTCCGTAGTGTATGAGTGTGAATACGTGTGTATGGATGTTTCCTAGAGATGGGTTGCAGCTGGAAGGGCATTCGCTGCATAAAACATATGCTGGATAAGTTGGCGGTTCATTCCGCTGCGGCGACCCCGGATTAATAAAGGAACTAAGCCGAAAAGAAAATGAATGAATGAATTTATTAATTTATTTAAATGCCCCTAAAAAATAATGCATATTCAAAGAAAAGAAAACATAAATAAATAAAACTAGGTAAAATTAATCTGCAAACTGTACATCACCCACCCATACAAGCATGGTTTATATGTGATTTTGTAACTCAGAGTAACCCTTTTGATATAATAGAGAGAGGGGGCGTGGTCTTGTCTTGGAGTGGTCATGTTGACGGCGGGAGGGCGGGGCAGGAGGCGTGACGAGCAGGAGCAACAGGCAACAGGTGGGCGGTACCTGAATCTCACTCTCTCCTGTCAGTAACCTGTTGGTTAAATCTTTCTGGTCCTTGTCTGCAGTTGTGCACCTAGCGTTAACCAGCTGCCGGACGACCGCAGCAAGCACAGACGGTCAGATGAGAGGAAAGTGCAGAGGGTTAAGGTTAAAAAGGTAGGAGGTCAAAGGTCATGACCCTACGTGCCTAAGTGTTCTGTCACTAAAGAGACAGAGACATGCATGGAGAGAAGGCAGATACGTGTACATGCTGTAAAGTGGTCACTACAGAAGCACAGAAAGGTTTATTAGCAACAAACTTACAGTGACAGTTAAAGGAACACCTCACTTTTGATGGACTTGACAGCTCCCCTAGAGTTAAACTGAAGAGTTTTACCATTTTTTAATTCATTATGTCAGACGAGAGCACTTTTAGCTTAGCTTAGCATAAACCATTGAATTGGATTAGACCATTAGCATCTCATTCAAAAAGGTTTAATTAGGATAAATTTACTATTTAACGCTTGACTCTTCTGTAGTTACATCATGTACTGAGACGTACAGAAAATAAAAATGTAGGCCGATATGGATAGAAAGCATAATCTAAATCTGGTGTAATAATCAAGGAACTTTACTGCTGTACCATGGCTGCAGCAGGCGCAACGATACTACAAAGTTCCTTGATTATGATTGTAAATGTAACAACAAGCTTATCTACAAAGAATTTAAACGCATTATCATGGGTGATTATAAGTGTTATCATCTAGGAGTTGTTGAACCCTCAGTAGAGGACAAAGCTTTTACCTTTTATCTTAAATATCCTCTAGCACCTAAGGTTAAGGAAAAAGAATTTTGTTTAAGATATATCCTGTGAATGAGTTTATTAAAAAAAGATTTAACTTTGATGTTGACATGTGTAGCGTTTTGTTCAAATTTTCCAGAAACACTAGATCACTTATTTTTTTCTTGTGAATTGACTTCTAAATTCTGGTTTGACATTTATATATGGCTTTCATTAAAGATGATTTCAGTCCCCCCTATTATTCTAGAAGATATTTACTTTTATAAACGTGATTTACATTTCTCTTTCTCTGATGTTGTGAACTTTATTTTGCTAATGGGTAAATATCATATTCATTGTTGTAAATGGAAAAAATGCAGGTCCTCTTTTAGATGTTTTCTTTCTGAGGTAAGGAAAGTGGCTCAAAGCTTCAAATACTTCAGTAACCAAATTAAAATAGCTGAAGCTCTTTGTACTTCATTTTCAGAATATTTATTGTTAAAATGTTTCTTTTTTATATATGTACTTTGATGTAAGTCTTTTGTACTGCTCCTTGCTGCAGTTGTTACAGTTTTCATTTATTTTTTTTATTTTAATGGTAAACATGCCTTGCGATGTCGAATTGTTCCCTGTTTTGTGATGTAAACTTGTTGCAACTACAATAAAAATAAAAACAATTTGAAAAAAAATAAAAAAATTAAAAAGTTCCTTGATTATTACACCAGAATAAGAGTATAGTTCCTATACTAGTTTTCTGTAAGTCTTAGTATATGATGTAACTACAGAAGAGTCAAGCTTTAAATAGGAACATTATTGAAAGTTTTTTTTTAAGCAAGATGCTAATGGTCTAATCCGATTCAATGATTTATGCTAAGCTAAGCTAAAAGTGCTTCCGCCAGACACAGAGATGAATCAGGGGTGTCCAAACTCGGCCCTGGAGGGTCGGTGTCCTGCTGAGTTTAACTTTAACGCACCTGCCAGGAAGTTTCTAGTATATCTAGTAAGCGCTTGATCAACTAGTTCAGGTGTGTTTGATTAGGGTTGTAACTAAACTCTCCAGGACACCAGCCCTCCAGGAGCGAGTTTGGACACCCCTGGTCTGAATGGATTAAAAAAAATGGTAAAACTCAACTATTTAACTCTTGGGGAGTCATAAAATGAGCCAGTTTCCAGAAAAACAGTAGAGTCTTCCTTTAAGAATCTGACTAACAGTGTTAGCACACAACATACTGTTCTTTAAAGGCAAAGAAAAACAAATAAAGGATTGTAAACATTTACACAAGAAACTGACTGACGAGGTGAATTCTCTCATGTGCAAAAACACATGGCAAATCCTGCAACTGAACACACAGTCAGTGAAACGACAATGAACTGATCTAGCTTTAGATTCAGACAGGATCTAAAACACACACTGTATGCAAGAGAGAAGTTCATTATGCAAACGTCCTTCAGTGTCAATAGAGCTCAACGGCAGGGCTTTGGAGGAATCCAGTTTAAAATCCTAACTCATTTGTCAGGATAACGTAAATATTTCATTATAGATCTACGATGATCTGTGAGGTTGCTAACTAATAATCACATTTAAATCATTAATGAATTCCTTAATTGTCAGAATGATGATCAGAGTGATGATTTATAATTATAGAAAATCAGAAATAAAAATATTTTACAGGCAAACTGAGGCTAAATGCACTATTTGATTTTTGATTTAGTTTATTTTCGAACAAAAATATATCATACATAAAATATCTTTAACAAAAGATATACTTCAACATGGTCGAAAATGGAGCAGGATGAAGCACAAGCTTATTATTTTCACACCCCATTACCATACACATCATTCGTCTATAACTTAAACTTATTTCTTTTTTTTCTTTTTTTTCTTTTTTTAACTTATCTATTCTTTTTACATTGGACATATGTTATCCTTTTAGTATCTTCAACATACTACATGTTAGACTCCATTAAAAAAATAAATAAATAAATAAGTCAAAAATCAAAACAAAAGTTTGAGGTAGGGAAGCCTTTTAAAGTAAAAAAA
Organism: Danio albolineatus; assembly: GCA_903798035.1. Lineage (NCBI taxonomy): Eukaryota > Metazoa > Chordata > Actinopteri > Cypriniformes > Danionidae > Danio > Danio albolineatus. Next base: position 97,012 of record CAIGQQ010030319.1, on the reverse strand, counting down.
GTCACCAAGGATACATTTATGGGTGTACTCACACTATGCTATTCGAACTGCTCTCAGGCCCATTTCCCGGATCATTTGAGAGGTGTGAGTGCTCTGAATCAGGCTCAGGCATGGTTCAGTTGGCCGGCCCTGGCCCGGTTGGAAGAGGTGTGCCTGAGCGCGGTTCACTTGGGCTTTGGGCACTGTTTGATATGGATTTATTTATCATTCTCACTGTTTAATGAACACTGTCGTAGATTGTTAAAGACGCAAACCCCTCACTGCACGACAGCTGCGCCTTTAGTAAATCTTCTAATTCCTGCAGCACGAGGACTTTATGATTGTTTATGAGCGTCAGCAGTGGCTAATCGGCGGAATATTTGCCTATGTGTCACTGCATATCAAACCATTAAAACGATATAAGGATTAGGCATGGGACGATAACTGTTTTCAAGGTATACTGCCAAAATTTCCTGACATTAAAAAAACGAATATATTTTAGAGCAGTAACACACAGATCTAAAACACACACTGTATGCAAGAGAGAAGGTCATTATGCAAACGTCCTTCAGTGTCAATAGAGCTCAACGGCAGGGCTTTGGAGGAATCCAGTTCAAAATCCTAACTCATTTGTCAGGATAACGTAAATATTTCATTATAGATCTACGATGATCTGTGAGGTTGCTAACTAATAATCACATTTAAATCATTAATGAATTCCTTAATTGTCAGAATGATGATAAGAGTGATGATTTATAATTATAGAAAATCAGAAATAAAAATATTTTACAGGAAACCGAGGCTAAAAGCACCAGTGTGTAAAAGTTTGGGGGTAGGGAAGCTTTTTAAAGTAAAAAAAGTCACTAAGGATGCATTTATGGGCGTACTCACACTATGCTATCCAAACCGTGTCCAGGCCCATTTCCCGGATAGTTTGAGAAGTGTGAGTGCTCCGAATCAGGCTCAGGCATGGTACAGTTGGCCGGCCCTGGCCCGGTTGGAAGAGGTGTGCCTGAGCGCGGTTCACTTGGGCTTTGGCGCGGTACGCTTGTAGTGAGAGTGCAAAGCGTGCTTGAGCCCGAAACTGAAGAGGAGACGTGACTTTTGGGGACTGTTTCATATGGATTTATTAATCATTCTTACTGATTAATGAACAAAAACTGTCGTAGATTATTAAAGTCGCAAACCCCTCACTGCACGACAGCTGCACCTTCAGCAAACCTCCTAATTCCTGCAGCACGAGGACTTTATGATTGTTTATGAGCGTCAAAAGTGGCTGATCTGTTCGGGGGGATTTTTGACTGTGTGTCACTGCATATCAAACCACTAAAACCATATAATGATATAAAGAAATCTCCACTGAAATCTCAGAGAGCACTTCTCTTAAACAGTGCATCATCAATGTCGTAAATGTGCTCAGGCCCGAATGCAATGTGATTGCGGGCCGTCGGGGGAGACGGAAGGGGGGACAAGTGTGCTTTGGCCCGGTTAAAGGGAACTGTACACAGTGTGAGTACGCCCTGCGTGACTAAAAACCCAATAAACCACTAATATTATTAAATTAATTACCACTAAAGACGATCACAATTTTAAATAACCGTTTGCTGTTTTAAATACATTTTAAAATGTAGTTCATCAGCATCGTTACACCAGTATTACAGTGTGTGCAATTCAGCAATTATTCTAATACACTAAAGCTAAATATACATGTAATTTTCCTCCTAAACCCAAACTATTGAACAGTTGTGTAGATGATGTTAGCTAGCAATGTTAGTTAACAACTAATATAAACACATAAAAACATGTTTTGTGATGAGAAATAGATAAAGACACTGTAAAAGCCAATATAACAAGGCTTTCACAATGTTTAATGGGAAGACTTCATTCATCTCCACATGACACCAAGCACAAAGTCTATTTCCCTCAGAGACATGATTCAGATGGGCTTTGAATCAAATGTTGATTCATCTGTGAGCGACTGAAGGTTTCAAAACAAACACAAGATTGTCTTTTCTTAATTTATACACAGAAACTGAATGCTTTGGAACAAAAGGATTTGCTAGAATCCTCGCTGAACTTATTTTGACTGTATATTGAACAGATTAAATCCATACGCGTTGTGATCATGAATGTAGTGTACGTGAGCTGCTTACCTTACTGTTCTGCAGGAGTCGGGTCAGATGCTCGAAGCAGTTACTGTTGAGGAAGATGGCCTGCAGAACGGGCCGGTCACTGCACTCAAACATGTCCTGAATGGTTTCTGAATTAAACACATTACACGATTCAGAACAGAACCTGAGAACAGGTGATTAAATAGGTCAAGACATGGAATGTTATTTTTTCTCTTAATGTTAGGGACATGATTTTTGTACAAATAAAATAAAATAAAATGAAATGAAATAAAATAAAATACAAAATATATATTTTTTAAAATCTAATATAAAATTAAATATAAAAAATAATATAATAAAATTAAATTTTAAATAAATAAAAATAAAAACAAAACAAAATAATAAAATTAAATACAAATTTTAAATAAACAAAAAAAACAAACAAACAATAAAATCAAATGAATCAAATCAAATAATAGAATATAATAAAATAAATCAAATATAAATAAATAAATACAAACTAAACAAAATAAAAATAAATAAAAACATAAACAAATCAAATATAAAAATAAATATACAAGATAATTAAATAAAAATATACAAAAACAATTTAAAAAACAAAACAAAACTAAATAATAAAACTAAATTTAAAATAAATTTAAACAAAATTAAAATAAAATAAATTAAAAATAAAACAAAGCAATAAAATAAATCAAATCAAATAATAAAAAAAATACAAATATATAAAAATAAATGAAAAATAAATAAAATAATAAAATAAAAATAAATAAAAACAAAAAATATATTAAAAAATATTATTTGGGTGGTTCACTTAGTGAGTGTGCTATTATTATTATTATTATTATTATTATTATTATTTTCAATCCTCATTAACACCTCTGGATGATTGGTTTTCTTCTGATATCATCCTTTAGGTGTTTTAATACCAGTGGGCAGGGCTTATGCCGGAAGGATGAATAACTATTCAGTTGACCTCTTGCTCAAGAGCTAACAAAAGTATTTGCCCGTTGATGCCTTGATTAAATACTGTAAATAATGTAGTTGAGTTTCCAGCATCAACTAACCGAGCATGTTGACCTGTAACGCCACGAAGCGGCTCTCCCAGTGGCGTGAGCGTGGTGGTGCCGGTCGACCTTTGACCTGTGCAGCAGCGGCGGGGTCAGAGTTCAGCAGTTTAAAGTAGCTCTCCAACACAGAGCTGATCTCCACCTGTCTCTGGTCAGAGCTGCTGGCCAGGAGCCGGTGCACAACCTCCCTCAAACAGCCCAAAGTCAACAGAGCCTTGCGGTCAGGAGCCTCACTGTCCCAGTCCTCTCCATCTCCAGAACCGCTCAGACACTCGCCGGCTCCCAAAACGCCCATCAGCACCTCCATGGTGGCCGGAGAGATGGCCAGCAGAGCGTTACGCTGACCACAGAGAAGATTGAGTAAGAAGAAACACAGAGAGAAAGAAAGAGAGAGAGTTATTATCATTTTATAGTCTGTTTAGTCCTATTCTGGTTCATGTTTTTAAATTCCATTTGAAAAATCCCATAAACATCCCATAAACATGAACAGTTTATATGAAACTAAACATGACGTATGAAGTGGAAAAAGGCAAGTGTTTTTTTTCATTGACAGCATTTTAAAGTGTTACTTTTTTTACTATGAACATTTTTAATAAGATTTAAACTCATCATCATCATAAAACGTAACAAAACATATAATAAAATGTAAAACAAAGCATAAAACATAAAGCATAAAACATAAAGCATGAAATAAAACGTAAAGCAAAACATTAAATAAAGTATAAAGCAAAAACACAACATTAATCAAAACATCATGACAAAGTAAAGCCAAAATATATAACATAACAAAACAACATAACATAAAACAACATATAGCAGTGTTTCTCAACTGGTGGGTCGCGACCCAAAAGTGGGCCGCGGGAACATTTTCAGTGGGTCGCGGAGTGTGTGGTCAAAAAAACAACAAAAGTTTAATTTTTAACTTGTTTTGCGTATACCGGACTTTTATTTTGAAATGCACGCGCGCGTCACGTTGCCGAGCAACATAGAGAGTCAGCTGGTGGAACTGTCGTGATAAGACGCTGAAAAAGAAATTCAGTGAAGTAAGCCTCTCCCAGTTTTCGTGATCTGAGAGTGCGATCAAACTAATCCCATTCAGAACTACGTATCTGTGAAAGTGGCTTCTCTTCCTTGGTGCAGAGTCAAAGCAGAGAAACAGGTGGGACATAGAGCACGATCTTCGGGTAGCACTGTCTACCATCACCCCTGACTTTGAAACTCTTATCACATCAGTAAAGCACATCCTCAGTTATCTCATTATCTTCCCAAATTACTGTTAAGTGAAACAGATGTTTATAATTGCTGTCATATTAGATGTAAAAATGGTTAAGATTATTTTAATCATTTTACAATGTGCTGGTTTGTTCTGTTTAACAGGATCAGTGTTCATGTTTTATTACCAGCTCAGTTTTGTTTATGGTAACAACCTTTCCTTACCCTAACCGCTGTTTACAGTGTTTGTCGTTTTTACTTTGTAATATTTCTATAATTTGATACATTTTGTTAAATGTCAGCAATAAAATATTGTTTATTTGTAAGTCTTGCTGATTTTCTCATGAGTTTTCTTTCACTACTTGTGTATGTTAACAAATAAACACAAATCAATAATAATTCCTAAAATTATATTACAGTTCCTAAAAATTTGGGTCGCGCCTTGATGACCATGTAAAAATGTGGGTCCTGTGGCCAAACCAGTTGAGATCCACTGACATATAGTATAATTTAACAACATATAACACAACATAACATATGTTATATAGCGCTCGTTTTTGCGATTGTTTTAGAACTTCGATTCAGCTGCCTAAAGTAGAAATGACAAGGAATAATAAACGGTCAAACTACTCGCTCTACAAACAAGTGTTTGCACGACTATACAGACAAAATATAATAATATAATAAGAAAACATCATAAAGCAACATTAAGAAGCAAACCGAGCTGTTTTTAATGTCTAATGAGCCCGGAAGTCTTGAGCCAAAAAGATTCAAACAGCAGCGCCCGCTCACACGCGGACAATGTGTTCCCCAGTATTGGGTTGCAGCTGAAAGGACATCCGCAGTGTAAAACATATGCTGGATAAGTTGGCGGTTCATTCCGCTGTGGTGACCCCTGATGAACAAAAGGACTAAACTGAAGGAAAATGAATGAATGAATGATGCTAGTATCCACAGCTGTATCCCTTCACCAAATCACGGAAGATGTCAATTCTGAGCGTTCGCAGCAAACCTGTCATGTTTTTAGTGCCGTTCACAACATGGGACAGTAATCCACTTCTGTTCTCACGTTTGCGTCGACTACGCACGTTTGCATTAAGTCCCCATTTGGTTTAGACCCAGGATAAAAGACTTTTTTATCGCCACCTGCCCTAAACATGCATCACAGTGCGCTTTTGTGTTTTAATGCGGACAGAAATGTTGTTAAAAAAAACTCTCTAAATAAAAATACCTGCGTACATGTGGACATGGCCTAATACTTAAATACTTTGAATTGCTTGCAACTATTTGAAAACTAAATTGTGATTGGAGGAAATTGTGTGGAAAACACGTATTCAGGTAGTGCCCACATGCTTCTTGCTGCTCCCGCTCGCCCTCACGCCTCCTGCCCCACCTTTTGCCATCCACATGACCACCCCAAGACAAGACCACGCCCCCTCTCTCTCTAAACTCAACACTATTACTGAGGCCCCATTTACACTAATACGTTTTCGTTTTAAAACGCATAAGTTTTGCTACGGTTACGCCATCCGTCCACACTACGCCGGAGTTTTCGAGCCCCTAAAACGAAGTGTTTTGGAAACGCTGGAGAGGACGTTTTCATTCTAAAATGCTGCTGCTCCGTGTCAGTGTAGATGAGGGAAAACGGAGACACCTGAAAACGGAGGCATGGCTGCTGAGATTCGCTTCTTGATTGGGGTTTTTGGGTCATTGCGTATCCTTCCCTTATTCGTCAAGCCCCTATCACATGACTATAACGCCACCGGAAGACAGCAGACCACCCTTCACCGTAAACAACAACATGGACACAAATGGGAGCGTTGTTTGCACTATTGTCCGTTTTAGGCGTCATTGTGCAGTTAAACTCTGCCTTTTTTACTACAACAGCTCGACCTCGTCGTCTGTCCACAAAAAGACCTCTCTTGCTTTCTTTGCCATCGTGTTCATCATTCAGCCAGCGTTTGTTGACTAACAATAACCAAATGCCGAGCGAGACACGTGCTTCCTGTTTATACTTGAACGCACATGCCCAGAGTGTGCGAATGGTCACGTGATATACGTTTTTGGTGGAGTAGTGTGGGCGGAGATATGTTCAGAAACGCTGGGTGAAACGCTAGTGTGGACGCGGATTGTTTTCATGCTAAAATGCTGTTTTAAAACTAAAACGCACTAGTGTAAACGGGGCTTGAGTTACTAAAACTCTAACCGCAAACTGCTATTTTTCTAGAACTGTTCTTTTAGTGCTGAGGATGTGAGCTCACCTGTCCACCCGCGACGATGGCTCCAAACAGGTGCAGAAGGCAACATTTAAGGCTGTCTTTCAGATGCTCGCTCTCCTGAAAACATTCTGAAAAGCACACACACACATAAATATAAATGAGCACATGTCTGGCTTTTAATGTAAATAAAGTGGCAAAAACAACAACATTTTCTAATATCTCTTTCACTTTACTGTCCATACAGAGCTACAGAGTTTTCACACATTCATCAGTGTAGAGGCTCTGATTGGTCAGCTAACATAATGAGCTGAGATTCGTGGATCGGCTTTATGTCACCAGGAAGTGTCCTGCTATGACATTACAGCACATCTGGCCATGGCCCTTCACTGTGCGGGGTGTATGCTCGTAACCTGAAGGGTTTATGACATCATTATCCCGGATATATTTTTTATAGTCCCCAATCTTCGTTCGCTGTAGTCTTTGCTAAGCTAACTCTGTAAAAGCCAACGTCTCCCTTTGCATTGAACTTTGAGCGTCTTACATTCAGAGATGTTGTTTATGTTCACACAGCTACATTACACATCAACTAAAGTTTAACATATGATATCATAGTGGACCACCCCTTTACAAATGTTATGTGTACTTAAATGTGTTTCCTTGTTATTATAATCCCAATTTACCATTGCAAATCCCCATTCATCAGCATAGTGGACAGAAATTGCAGCACTCACGTTCTTACAGGGATAGTTCACCCAAAAATGAATATTTCCTCATCATTAACACACACTCAAGTGGTTCTAAACTTTAATGAGCTTCATTCTTCTGTTGAACACAAAACAAGATATTCTGAAGTATGTTGGGGAAATGCGGCACAGTGGTTCAATGGTTAGCACTGCCGCCTCACAGCAAGAAGGTTGCAGGTTCGAATCCAGACAGTGTCAGAATCAGAAAGAGCTTTATTGCCAGGTATGTTCACACATACGAGGAATTTGTTTTCGTGAAAGAGCTTCTACAGTGCAATGAAAACAAATTCCTCGTATGTGTGAAAATACCTGCCAATAAAGCTCTTTCTGATTCTGACACTGTCTGGACTCGAACCTGCAACCTTCTTGCTGTGAGGAAGGGTCAGCCGTGTCAGTTGGCATGTCTGTGTGGAGTCTGCATGTTCTTCGTGAGGTTTTCTCCAAGTGCACTGGGTTCCCCCACAGTCCAAACACATGCGCTACAGGTGTATTAAAGAAACTAAATTGGCTGTAGTGTGAATGAGTGTGAATGGGTGTTTCCCAGTACTGGGTTGCAGTTAGAAGGACATCCGCTGTGTAAAATATGTAATGTAATGTTTGTTTATACAGCACATTTATTGTGTATGACCATACACCCAAAGTGCTTCACGGTCATGAGGGGGGGTCTCTCCACACCACCACCAGTATACAGCATCCACTTGGATGATGCGACGGCAGCCAAAGGACAACGGCGTCATTTTAATGCTAGCAGAGTAGCTGTATATAATCAAAGTAATATATTTGAAAAAATAAGGTGATTTTCTACAAGTGAAGCATGAGCACATGTTGCTTTGCATCGTATAAACACAAACAAGCCTTAAAAATACTCTGGACCACCCCTTTAAAAACATCTGAATAAAATTCTTTCACTCTATTAGGGTTCAACTTTGTTGACTTAACATATCTTATGTGTACTTATTCCATGGTCTGTTGAAATTCTTGATTCTGATTGGCTGGAGGGTGTGCTATATTTCATTGAAACGCACAGGTACTTCCAGTCAGTTTTGATCACAGTTCGAAATAAATTCGCTTTTCCCAAACGTTTACAGTTACTATAGCAACTCGCATGTGCTGCGCATGAAACCAATGAGGGCTATTAATGTTGGACAGGAAATCCACAAAATTAGGAAAATACTCATAAACTATGCCACAAAATCAAGTTTTAAGAGTTTTTCAAGCGAGAATGTAGTTATTTTAAAGTCAAATCCGCAGTTTGTGTGTAAGAAAAGCGCGTTTTAAAAAATGTTGGAAGCTCCAGGCGGTTAGCGGCAGCTCCGTGAACGGCTCCCAATGAGGGAAGCTTTATGTCGGCCAGAGAATCTCCGGTTCTACGCCGCTGGATCTAATCTCTTGCATCTCTGTTGTTAAAACAGGATTTATAATTAATCTTTGGTGTATCTAACGGTCTGTCTCTGAACATTTTAACCTATTATTTTTTTCTCAGGTGTATTTTCGGCATATCACAAAGATAAGTTTCATAATTAATCTATGAGCGTAAATAATGTAATATCGCACTGATCCTGCGTGTTTGGCTGATTGCTTTAGTTTTAAAGAAGATAAATAAAGCAGAATGTTCTCCGACCTGTCCTGATCTGTTTTTTCATTATGCAAAATGTACCTATATTTAACAGCAGAGATTTCGGAAATAGACTTTTTTGCTTCAAAAACTCTAGAGTACACTTGACTTGAAAATGCGTATTTAATTTATATGGTACCTTTTATAAGATCTGTATGTTTATTATGAAATATAAATCACGGAAATTCTTCTATACTGTAGGTATGCCAGCTTTCGCAGTATTAAAGGTAATATTAAGAGAACAAAGCTTTTATAAAGATCCTCCCTCATCAGAGAAGTGGTAGAAAGACAAAAGAAACGTGTGACTGGGAATGTGACTGGAAACACACTCCAGGTGTGACTGGGAATGTCTTATTTGTCCACTTGTGATCGGACTGATGAAATCGCATCTTAATAATATTAGCAGGTATAAACAGCACGCACATGCTCTCTCTGTCTCTCTCTCTGCCTGTCAGTCTGTCACAGCTGATTCAGCGGAGGGACTAGAAAATCTAACATGTAAAAAACTGACCAAAAAAAAAATAATCTGACAAATATTACTCTGCAAACAGCAAAACTATTTTAAACTTAGGCCTACCTTGGCAAATGACTATGGAATAAGCGGCATAATAAACGGCTTGCCGTGCGTTAAAGGATTTTAATGTACTTCGCAGAGGCGCGTCGTGTGGTCCTTTGCCTCCACGTTGTGCATTAAAATCCTTTAACGCACAGCAAGCCGTTGATTATCCCTTACTTAAATGTGTTTCCTGGTTATTATAACCCCAATTTAAAGGGCACCTTTGATGAAAAATCTACTTTTTAAGCTGTTTGGACAGTCATATGTGTAGTTATAGTGTATAGACGGTCATTTTGGGGTGGTATAAACACACCCAGTCCTTTTTTTTTTCAATTTAACAGCATAAAAACGGTGGACCAATTGGAGCGGTTTTGAGATCGACCGCAACTTGACATAGGAGTGCGGTCCCCCCGCCCACCGAATTGATTGACAGCTGCGTATAAACATGTCTCCGTAGTAACGCGTCTAATCATATCAACAAGACAGGACGTGCGCAAAACAACCGGGAATAAAAGGTCTGTTCAGTTCGCTAAGGTCATTAATCACCAGCGAATGTGATCAAGAGTGAGTTTAAGTTTAACACGTGTTTAAAACAGTGCATGTTAATGAGTTACAGCCATTTACTTCAGCTTTACTTCATCAGCACAGCCGCGTTTCAGCAAAAAAGACGCTTCAAGCTCTGTTTGTGGACATTAAATCAGGTTTATTGTGTACATTAACATAACAGATATCCATACAGCAGTGGATAAACCTGTATCCTTTCACATTTGCTTGCCAAAGCAGTGCAAAGCTGAAACGCGCGCGCTGTCTGTGTGTGTGTGCCCGCGTACGTGCGTGAACGAACTCTGTAAACTGCATTGTTTGTGACTCATCGTTGCAACTCCTTAACAAACACATTAAACAGGCTTTGGTAAAGTTCTTACTGTTGTATTTCTCAAACGTAGTGAGATCTCCTTCCTGCTACATCTGTTCCTGTTAAGTCTTTCTGTCTGACGCAGCCGAGGGCGGAGATTGAGGCACGCTGACGGGCACGGTGGGTGGGGAGGACTATTCTTAAAGGCGCAGACCCAAAAACAGCAAAAAGCTCTTTAAGGCTATAAAACAGAGACTTTAATCAGCTATAATTAATAATCTGATGAGTATTTTGAGCTGAAACTTTACAGACAAATTCTGCTGACACAAAAGACTTATATTAAATATAAAAAAAGGGGTCATGTATGTGCCCTTTAACATTGAAAATACTTGGATGTGACTATTGCAGATTCACACATTGCAATTTCAATGCAGAAATAATATATTACGCAGACCTATTCTACAGTCCCTTTCTTTGTGTTCAACAGAAACTCAAATGTGTTTGGAACAAGTTGATGACAGAATCATCATTTTTGGGTGAACTGTCCCTTTAATGCACAGGTACACTCATCAACACTTGTCGTATGCATTTGTGTGGATTTAACATAGATGATCGGTGTGAGTTTACAGCACAGAAACACTGAGTCTGCTTTGTTTCGAGAGCTCTGGTTATGTGCCATCGCTGAAGGCCAAAGGATAAAGCAGCAGATTTGATCAGTAAATAAACAAACCACATGCCCCACAGGGCTGATCCAGAAACAGACTCACGGTAGAAGAAGGGCACAAACTCCACAGTGAGCGCCGCGGCTTTAAACTTCTGTCTGCTTCTTTCCACAGTACTGAGCTGCTGTCTGCAAGAGCAAACAAACACAAACCAGGGTAGAGTTATTATTAACACTTCACTTATTGTCATTATACAGTAATATCACACCATCATAGAGAATGCCATGGAACAGCTTACTGACCTTCAGCATTTACTTGAAGCGTAGACTTATGTTTTAGTGATATATATTTAATAAAACCATAATATTTTTACTATTTAAAATATTTCATTGTTTATATAATTAGATATTGTAATAACCGAACACTTTTGCGTGACTTCACTGTTCTTTGTTGTCAGTTGCTCATTTGACAGGCAGGTGTACAACTAACTATTAACTATTTTTTTAAATACTTTAATTTAAAACCTTTATGATTTCGTAATTTGCTTTTCATCAACTTATGATCTGTGCCACAAAGTGAGTTAAAATATTCAGATTTATTTTAATATTAATAATATAATCAAAAATGGTTTATCAATCATAGTTTAAATAATAATAACAACAACAACAACAATAATAATAAATATTATTATTATTGTTATTGATTATTAGTATTTATTTATTATTTTATTATTATCATTTTTGCTATTATTGTTGATGTTATTATTATCTTTACCATTATTATTGACAACAATATTATCATCATTATTATTAACACCAATATAATAATAACAACAACAATAATAATAATAAATAAAATATGACCTTTGCCACAAAGTAAGTTGCAATATTCATATTTACTTTAATATTATTAATAATAATATAATTAGAAATGGTTTATCAATCATTTTTAAAATAAAAACAATCATTATTATCATTGTTATTGTTATTATTACTATTATTATTATTATTATTATTATTATTATTATTATTATTATTGCTGTTGTTATCATTTTGTTGTTGTTATTATTGTTATTATTTTTAATTTTAATAATAATAATAAATAAAGTATGATATGTGCCACAAAGTTTTAATATTCAGATTTAATTTAATATCAATAATAATATAATTAGAAATAGTTTATTATCAATAATGTTTAAACTAATAATAATAATCATTATTATTATCGTTATTGTCATTATTAATATTGTTATTATTGTTATTATTATTATTAACAATAATCTTATTAACATTATTATTATTATTATAATTATATAATACAAATTAATAATAATAATAATAATAATAAAGTCATTATGAAAATTTTCAGAAAACCCTGAAACAATCAAGCTTAATATCTCAAGATTTCTTTAATATATGAATAATAATATAAATATTTATTACATTCATCATAACACATTAAAAAATAGATAGTGCATGTTGCTTCCCAATACTTTTATACATTTACAACAGAATGCTAAACGTAATAAAAAATGTTATAAAATCATTCATGAGATCATTTCTAGAGCAAAGTTACCCGTCCTCAAATAACCTTCAAAACACAAACAAACACACACATTTATATACTGGAGCAGAAGGAAAAACAGAACCTGTAGAACCAGACTGTGCGTGTATACTGGTCAAACACAGCTGCTTTTTTGTGTTGATTTATTCAGTTTTGACCATGCATGCACTCAATCCACACCGTGTCATGTTACTAAACAGCAGAAACCTGCTCTAGATTGAACGATGTTAGTCCGAAAATAGCATATAGCAACATATTTACCACTCAAACATAAACTTTCACACAAAGATCCTTCATTACTGAGGTGTTGAATAACTAAAGAAACGACATTAGCATTTCAGATAGCACGCACAGACAAATCATTCACGACATGATCACTTGTTACTTGTTAAAAAGGGTCAATGATTTACTCCTCAGTAAATGATTTTGATTTACAAATTCAACAAGCTCTCCAAACAACAGCAGTTTATTCTAGATTAGCAGCCTAAGAATGTTCTATTCGGCATGCATGAGGAAACTTCTGGATTAGCACATGCTTTAACAAAGAGATTAACAGTGCTGTTAAAGCTGTGCGGCTCTGAAACATTGTTTAAATACAATACATTTTTAGCATGCAATTCATGTTTCCAGAGGAATGAAGATAACGCAGCCAGAACTAAGACTGATTTAGATAATAAACTGTCCTATTCTGTAAATACTAATATTTTGTGTAAGAAGGGGCGGCAAAGATTCAGATCATTTAAAGAGACACGAAACACCAAAACACATGTGTTGAGCTGTTGACTCATATATGTGTCCCGCGCTGCTATAAACACTATTAGGACACATATATTTGACTAAAAAGTGAAAATTGGTTGTTTTTTGAAGTTTGGAATTTTTTTGAAGCTGCATCACGCCGATGAGATCCATGCGTGTATTCCAGTGTGGAGAGTGGACGTCTGGACCGGCCAGTGCATCGTGACGTCTCTGAGTGTGCAGCTTTAATTCAAACCAATCAGCGTGCTCTATTGTGTATGCGGCGCAACTTCATTAATATACATGATAGCTTCAAGACTGTGTGTACCTGTTGCAGTGTTCAGATGGCAGAGAAACGCCACATTGTGTTGCCAAAACAAGTGGAAGAAGAAGAATTGTTTGGAGACACAGGTCGCCAGTGTTGTGTTTATGTGCTGCAACGAAGGTTTTGTTTTCATTTCCCGCTATGAGAGCGCAGCACGACATGCAGCAGAAATGCGTTTGAGGAACTTTTTTTCCACCCGAGTGCTTTCCACGTCTGGAAAAGGTGAAATCCGGATTTGCCGCTCGTCTCCTTTTAAAAAATACTCTGCTGCAGTTCATGTTGATTGTCCTGTCTTTGGTAAGTAAGCGATCAGTGCTCTTTGTTTATTCAGATGGGAAAGTTAGTTAGTTTCGTCAGCAGTACTGTTTCAGTGTTTACAGACAGACCTTAGTCAAAATGATTAGAACTGTTACTGAGTTTACAGTACGTTAACATCACTACAGTATTATAGACTGAAAGATCCACTGTAGATGCTGCTGAGTGTAAACATGTAAACACCGCCGCATTTTGTGACAGGATAGTCTACACACACGGCTTTCTGGCGCTACCTACAGAGAGCACAAGTTACCGAGAAATGCGGAGGGGTTTTTATTTCTCTCATAGGCCGCGTGGTATCAAACACTCCATTAAAAACGCACTCTTAGCAGTTTCTCGCATCTCGTTTGTCACAGGGACATGCAGGAAATGCTACTGGATTCAAGAGAAAGTGCCGTTAAAGTCGACAAATTAATAATTTGGCAAATAATTCGATTACTGACGTCCATGTAAACAAAGTCACTGTCTTTCTCCCCCTGCGTCTGTGTCTGTTGTGCCTCTGTGAAAATCAGCGCGTGCACAACTGGAAACTCCCATTTTTATGCAAAACCTTCTCTCTTTCCCTTCCCCGACACTCCCACTTAAACAGAGCTGGACACACCCACTTTCCTGAGCTTTTCCAAACTAGAGGTGTGAAAACACCCCGCTGAGACAGGGGGGGGGTTCGTGGCCCTTTAAAGTAGATGAATCACTGATATGTGCATGTTTTACAGTTTATTCCAGGGCTATTCAATTGGCGGCCTACGGGCCGAACCTGCCCCCCGAGGCAATTTGTTTTGTTGGCCCTTTAAATAGTGTGACCAAGACATCAAAAATAAATTTTGTTCAGTCGAAAAACTGCCGCTATAGTTATGAAGTGAAGTGCGTCTGTTCAATACAGCACAAGCTGCAGCTGAAGGCTGCACAGAGCGTGAGTCACCTGACATTAACATTTGGATATGTTTGTAAAAAAGGCCTTTTGTTCAATGCACTGATATCGTTAATAGGGATGCAATGATTCACCGATTTCACAATTAACCGCTCTTATATTCATTACAGTTGATTAATCTTAAAGGTTTCTCAACGCTGCATTTCTGTTGTATGGAACAAAACCACTGCAACTAAACAAAGTTATGCCAACTGTGTGCTAGTTTTAAGTTACAAGCTTATACTGAGGCTAATACGCACGTATATTGTATTAACTATAGCAGCAGGCCGTTCACATATTGCGTCTTTTCCCCACGCAAGTGGAATTATTAACAATGGAGACGGGGGTTTTTTTGGTGCTGCCATCCTCACTTGTATGTGTGTCATACACCTTATTCTTGCACAGGAAATTATCCTTCGCAGTTTTGTCGCTGCTTGTATCTGAATGCAGCTACAGCCTCTCACATGACAGCAGGGAAAGGCACAGCCAATCACATTGTTCGTATGTGTATGGGGCGGGAGTGCGACTTGAAGAGAGAATGTGATTTAACTCTTTCTGCATGTCTAGGTTAATATTGACAGCGCAATTTTTTAAAAGTGAATTAAATTATTGGTGGGGACATTTGAATAGTTGATGGATATTAGTGAGGATGCGTCCCCTCTGTCCATGTTAAATCTACACCCCTGGGGAAATGAATAAAGACTAACTGAACTGAAGTGACGGCTGAAGGACTGGGAACGTTGGCCGCTTTGAACGGTCAAGGACCGCCCACTATCTTATATGGCTGACAGGTTAAGTGACCAATCATGTTTCGTTTTGTGCTGCGTCATGTTTATGGGTGTGGAAATGTTCTCAGAATAACAGCCAATCACACAACTGCTCATTCACGAATGTCTATAAAAGTTTATAATGACGACAAATCAATATTCAATATAAACATTGCACCTTTTTTTTAAATCAGGCTCGGACTTGTTTCTAGACAGGCTGATTAAGATTGCTGCACACTCGACTCCTGGAAATCTTGTATACTTAAACCAATCAGAGGATGACATGCTGAAGTGTTTCAGAAAGTGTGCCGTATGCATTAGATGTTTAGCTTGGCGTGTTTTACCATGACCTCTGAGTCTGAGACGAAGTGAGACGCATCGTATTCTGTCAAAGAGGACTATAGGTGAGTTATTAGTGATTAAACAAGAGATTATTTGTCTGTGTTTTTCTCACCCATGAATGCGATGTCTCCAGTTGTGGTAGGGGTCATACAGACTCTCGCAGAAGGCCAGAGCGTGACGGACAAACTCCTCTGCTTGTGTCTGATCCGCCAGCTCCTTCTCTTTCGTCTTACTCTTCAGCTAAAGAGAGGGAAAAATGTGTGTGTGTGGATTTATATCATGACTGAAGAAAATGAAGAAACAGAGAGAAAAACTAATGAAAAGGAGTAAAAAGGAAGTGAAGATAGAAGGAAGACCAGGAAATAAGGGAACGGAAATAAGAAGAGGGAATGGAAATGAGAAAGGCAAAAGGAAAAAGAAATGACTAAAAAGCAGGGAAGCAAAAGAGATGAAAAAGAAGAGGATGAACAGAAAAGAGGAGAGGAAACGATGAAAGAGGGAGGAAATTCCAGAAAAATAGGAAAGGAAAGGAGTAAAATTGATCATTAAACAGAGAGAGATAAGGAGGGGAAATGATATAAAGAACAGAGGAAGAGGAAGACAAGAAGTGAAATGAGAGGAAGAGTGGAGAAAGGGGAAGAGGACAAGAATGTGAAGGACAAAAGAGGGAAAAATAAATTCAAAGAAAGAGGAAGAGGAGATATGAAATGAAAACATAAGGACAGGAAGAAGAGAGGACACTATAGAGAGGGAATTATAATTATAAATGGCCTGTTTCCACTGAGTGGTACGATACGGTTCGATAGGCTTTTATGGCCGTTTCCACTATCCAAAAGTGTACAGAACCGAACCATACCGTACCACTTTTTGGTCACCCTTTGCAAAGGGTACCAGGTGTAACGCTGAACGCTATTGGTTTACAGAGATACATCATTCACTCGCGCAACAAGCCAGAATGAAGACAAAGGAACCGCCTTTTTTAATACACAGCCGAAACATTACAATGAAATAATATAAACATATAATAATGGTCGACCCGAGCTCAAACAAACCTTGTCGACGTCTTGATGAACAGCCACAAAGCCAAGAAGATCAGCAGATTCTCCCCTGTTTTTTACGAGCCCGTCTAAAGCGCAGCGGTTTCGCTTTGTCGCTTGCGCTCGCGTCTTTATTTGAAATAACAAACTTCTTGAGCTGATGATAATAACGTGCGCTTGATTATAGACGTGCTTTTGAAGCCTGATCCTTTCAGAAACAGACAAACGCAAGACTGACGCGTGCAAAAACAAAGCAGAAGCCGGAAAAAAAGGAGCAAATTATTTTATTCAGCAAACATGAACAAACTGCCATGTTTAACTATTATCATCAGCTTCTGGACTATTATGAACTCAGAATGACAGAATTACTCTCTAACAAGAGGCTACATGTGTTGGTGAAGATTACAGACACAGATGAGAGGTCTGCACTGGCTGTGAGCTATATTTTGTGTTGTTTTTGAACCTAAATAAGGACTAAATGTATGCTGTGTGTAGTTTTTCAGTAATTGGTAACATATCGGAGACTGTAAGGGGCTGTATGTGTTCATATATGCTGCATTTATTTATTTATTTGATATAATCGCAGACAGTAGGCTGTTTCGCATCATTGATCTGCAGTTATAATCAGATCATGTTCATAGAAAGGTTAGTAATGAACATTTTTACACAAGTGTTAATGTGTATAAAGCATCTGTTTTGTGAGGTGTGCTTCTCGTATGATATGTAAGCGACCCGTAAAGCTTTAATGTAGACATTTCCTCCAGCGAGAATGACGTCGACTGAAACTTTCTGTCATACACCACGCCCACCAAAAGAGTACAGTGGAAACGCAAGCCTGATAAAGGTGACCCGTACCGTACCGTACTGTACCACTCAGTGGAAACGGGTCAAAAGAGGAAGGGGAGTGTAAATAGACAAGGGAAGGGGTTAAAAAGATGAGTAAGAAGAGAGGAAAATGAGGAAACATTGGACAAACAACAAAAGAAAACACTGAAGGAGAAATTAAAAAAGAGGAGGATGACAGGAGCTGAAACGAGAGAGGAAGATTAGAGGAAAAGAATTTAAAGGACACATGAAAATAAAGTGGAAGTGGAAAAAGCAAAGGAAAGGGAATGGACAGGAAGAAGAAAAGCACAAAGGCAAAATAAAAATGGAGAGGTGGATGAAGAGGGGCAGATGTGAACAAGACAGATGCTCTAGCCAGATGTTCTCAGACCTGCTGGATGTAAAGAGTCGTCATGTTGATGATGTGGTTTATGTAGGAGCAGGCGCCGATCTCTTCCACATTAGACAGGTTCCTGTCAGACACATCACACAGCTGTCAGTGTGGAGAAATTGTGTGTTTGTGTGTGTGTGTGTGTGTGTGGCTATACTGGACACACCATGACAGGGCCATTAATTCTAGCTGTCAGAGAGATTCCCCTGCCACCCCATGACAATAATTCATACACTGACTGACTGCTGCTGAAGCAGGACATCCAGCTGACGCTACACAGTCTCTGTGTGTGAGGGGAAGTGTTTGAGTGTGTTTGTGGACAAATTACAACAAAACTGTACATGCATCTAACATATATTTACAGAGGAAAACCAAAAATTCCCTCGGGAGTTACAATACCGTGAGAAGGTTTGGGGATGTTTATGCCTACCATAGCTGCAAAATGTAAAAAATAAGTAAGCAAGTAAGTAAGTAATTAAGTAATTAAGTAAATAAATAAATAACAAATTATACAAATTTAAAAATAAATTAATAAAAAAATACTAAAACAAAAATATATTGGGCGCCACGGTGGCCTCGTGGGTAGCACGTTCGCCTCACAGCAAGAAGGTCGCTGGTTCGATCCCCGGCAGGGCCAGTTGGCATTTCTGTGTGGAGTTTGCATGTTCTCCCCGTGGTTGCATGGGTTTCCTCCGGGTGCTCCGGTTTCCCCCACAGTCCAAAGACATGTGATACAGGTGAATTGGGTAAGCTAAATTGTCCGTAGTGTATGTGCGTAAATGAGAATGTATGGATGTGTTTCCCAGAGATGGGTTGTGGCTGGAAGGGCATCCGCTGCGTAAAACAAATGCTGGATAAGTTGGCGGTTCATTCCGCTTTGGCGACCCCGGATTAATAAAGGAACTAAGCCGAAAAGAAAATGAATGAATGAAAAATATATTTAAAACATGAATAAATTAAAATAAATAAATTTTAAAATTAAAAACGAATTAATAAATTATAAAATAAAAATATAAGATAAATTATATTAAATAAAATTAAAATAAGGTCAATTAAATATTAAAAAATGAATAAAAAATGAATAAATAAACAAAACAAAAACTATATTTTATTACATTAAATTAATATATTAAATTAAATATAATAAACTAAGATTAAATGTTTTAAAAAAAATAATAATTAGATTAAATTAGAGTGAATTAACTATAACTACAAAGTTTTCACTGTTTGACTATATTTTAGAATTTATTCCTTCAGAAATCATTAAAACATGCTGATGTGCTTCCTGAGCCCAAACTTTCGAAAGACGATCTGTTCATAAGGCTTTTGAACTTCTAAAGATTTTAAACATCCAAACATGACCATTATAAGTTCAGATGTCTCCCCTATGGGTGTTTGAGTCCACATATAAGTGGCATTCAAGCAATCAAACTGTCAGACGGTAAAGCGTGTCGCTGAAATCAGAAACCGTGCACAAACCGTCAGCAGCAGGTGCTCAGAGAACTCATGAAACATTCAGTAGGATCACGGGTGTCCAGTTTGTTTTCACTGAGCTTAAAAGCGCTTCATATTTTCATAAGAGACTCTATATCCAAACGCTTCGAGTGACTCTTTGTCTTATAGCTAGTTTGCCTTTTCAACCATAAAGCTCTTATTTTCCCTCGTCTGACCTGCAGATGACGATGAGGAACTTGAGGAGCAGGAGTGCCAGCGTCTGCTGCTCGGGCTCCAGGCCTTCAGATGCTTTCTGCACACACTGGAGGAGCTGCAGATGCAACACCTGCAGGATGTTATCGGGCAGCAGCGTCATGACCGGCGGCGTCTCCTCTGACCTGCAGCACACGTGTGGGAAGACAGCAGAAATAAGCATTGACGCGAATCACTCAAGACATGTTTATTTAAGGTTTAGTAAGGCTTGTTTCAGCATTGATAATCGCAATCATACCTGGCAACTTTTGTCTTAATTTGAGGTGGTGGGGGATTTGGGGTATTATATGAATTACTGGGGATTTCTGGAAGAATTGGATTATTCATTTATATCATTATACCTCTGGAAAAAGCCAGAAGATTTTTCCAGAAAATCATAATTACTTAATAGAAATTAGGGCTGCACGATATTGGAAAAAACTGACATTGCGGTGTGTGTGTGTGTGTGTGTCTGTGTGTGTGTGTGTAATATATATATATATATATATATATATATATATATATATATATATATATATATATATATATGAGCTTCTACAGTGCAACAGAATTACAGAGACAGGACAAAAAACAGATTCTAAAAATAGAAGTAAGTGTTAAATGCAAATATACAAATAGACAAGTGTATGTACGTATGACGTATTACTATATACAACATTATATGTGCTGCTGTTATGTGCAAATTGGCATGTAAAGTGTGTTGTTAAATAAGTGTATGTGTGTGTAAAAAGTGTATTGCAAGCAGTGATGTTGGTTCCACGATTATTATCATCAAGTGTTCATGAGATGGATCGCCTGTGGGAAGAAACTGTTTCTGTGTCGGGCTGTTCTGGTGCGCAGTGCTCTGTAGCGTCGACCAGAAGGTAACAGTTCAAAGAGGCAGTGTGCTGGGTGTGAGGGGTCCAGAGTGATTTTGGCAGCCCTTCTGCTCGCTCTGGATAAGTACAGTTCTTGGAGAGTAGGGAGGTTTGTACCAATGATTCGCTCAGCAGTCCGAACTATTCAACGTAGTCTTCGAAGGTCAGATTTGGTAGCTGAGCTAAACCAGACAGTTATTGAAGTGCAGATGACTGAGGTTGAACATCCTATATATATATATATATATATATATATATATATATATATATATAATATGCATCTCATTTCAGTGTCTACGTGGTTTTTCAACAAGGCAACTTGGAGTGCTGAAATATAGTTGGCTAAAGTGGCATTAGGGGGTATAAAAGAACCAAAACAAAGACAGCGTTCCGGCACGTAATGCACAAATTCAAAACAGAATATCTGACTTCAACATTGTTTTTCAGATAAACATGAATGTTCACGTAGCATGTTTCTTAAATATCTGCAAACATATTGACACAGAAGTATAAATCAGCCTCAAGCCAGTGAGGCTGCAGTTTTATATATTAATTTGTTTTAATTTTTGTTGACGTTCGTGTGCGCATGATACTAATATGTTAACCAATCAGAGCTGACGCAGCACACCGGGCAATTACAGCTAAGCTGAGCGGGAGAAAGATGTTAACCAATTAGAGCTCACTCTGCGAAAGACGAAGTTTAGCGGGAGAACCAAATAGGTGGTTTTGATTTACGTTAGTTTTTATTTATTGTTCTGACTGTAACTGAGGTTAGTTCATCTTTATTTCTTCATGTTGTCTGTTTTTAAGACAGTTTATTACAGTTTTGTTTATCAAGCAGTTAGTGCTACTGTGTACAATATGTGTTTAACTAGAGCTGAGGTTAGTTCATCTTCATTTATTTGATGTTGTCTGTTTTAAAGACTTTTACAACAGTTTTATTTCTTAAACTTATTACTATGTTATTTAATTGTGAAATGTTTTGTTCTGCACTACTTGTGCACTGAATACATGTAGAATGTGTGTATGTAGCGCATTTGAAAAAGCAAAACCAGCTGCCAAAAATCGCAAATAAATTCGCAATTGCAATATTCATTCCAAAAAAATAAATAATAATAATTATTATTATTTTAAAATAAATATATTTTTTAATAAAAAAATAAAATAAAATAAAATAATAATAACAATAATAATAATAATAATAATAATAATAATAATCGCACACACAAATGCTCACAGACACCCAAATCATGTACGTACACACCCACACATATGGATGCAGACACAGACACACACTCACACGCATGCACACATATGCTAGCACAGATAGGCACACATATATTATATATATATATGATTCTGGTTTTATCGAGAGAGTTACGCACATGAAAAAGATAACAGCACATATTCCAGTCCTCTTCACTCACCACCATACATATATACATTAATTCTTCTAGTTTCATTTCATTAAATTTACTTTACTTTGGATGAAAACACTCAACCTATGACGGTTGCAAGCAGTTTTGTTGGTCAGACGAGACTTAACGTGTGCCTTTTCAGACCGCTCATCCCTGAATCACTGGTGTACTTGACTAAGATTGAGCATGCTTTACAAGCAGCATGCCATCACGTCACAGTTTACTCTCATGAACTTCTTTAATGCTTCTGACTTCCTGATTAGTTCTGTTAATATAACGGACATGTTATTATCTCTGACTTTGCGCTGCAAATAATTTAAAATATAATATAATAAAATATATATAATTTGGTGGGCGCCACGGTGGCGTAGTGAGTAGCACGTTCGCCTCACAGCAAGAAGGTCGCTGGTTCGATCCCCGGCTAGGCCAGTTGGCATTTCTGTGTGGAGTTTGCATGTTCTCCCCGTGGTTGCGTGGGTTTCCTCCGGGTGCTCCGGTTTCCCCCACAGTCCAAAGACATGCGGTACAGGTGAATTGGGTAAGCTAAAATTGTCCATAGTGTATGTGTGTGAATGAGAATGTATGAATGTGTTTCCCAGAGATGGGTTGCGGCTGGAAGGGCATCCGCTGCGTAAAACAAATGCTGGATAAGTTGGCGGTTCAATCCGCTGTGGCGACCCCGGATTAATAAAGGGACTAAGCCGAAAAGAAAATGAATGAATGAAAATATATATAATTTGATCATTTTGTCCATATCGCACAGCCCTACATGTGATCAGCGTTTTTTGTCTGGACATATTTCTGTCTATGGAGGATCAGAGAGCTCTCGGATTTCATCTAAAATAACTTACAGTACGTGCTATGTAGATGAACAAAGATCTTATTAATAACAGACTGTGCATTTTTGTGTGAACTAACCCTTTAAATCCTCACAGGGACTAACTGAAGAGATGAAGGAAACCAGCATGTGTGTTCTGCACAAATAAATAATTGATGAGAAAATATCATTTGTTGGTGAATTTCTGCTTTATGGCACGTCTGGGATTTGTAATTCTCCAATCGTGACTGTAAATGCAAGTTGTGCACTACAACGGCAGCTGAAAGAGTGTGATGAAGCAGATGAGTGTGTGCGGCACAGCTGTGAAGGAGAGCGAGAGAATAAAGCCATTGCAGTTTAACGTCTCTTGCTCAGGCAGTCTGCCGGCTCCTGGCTCTCCTCTCGCTCTGCATTACGTAATGACATCTGACAGTCTGAGCACTTCAGCATCACATGAGCACAGCTGGGAGAGCCGGAGTCATTTTCTCATGCCACACACTCCACACACAAATCCTTCGACACGCTGCTCTCTCTCTCCTTCTGCCTCTGGAACGCTCACATTTCCCCCTTTTATCTGCTTCTACACTCTTCATTTTTCCATGCGTTCACACACACACACACACACACGCTCACAGAAACACAAATAAAAAAAAGAAGCACAGATAGGGACACACATAAACAAGCATACACACACATGCGCGCACATGGGCACACGCACACATGTGCCAGCACA
>CAIGQQ010030319.1:41741-56528 GCA_903798035.1 Danio albolineatus | reverse complement strand
CACACACACACAGATACATACAGCAACCCACACACCCACAGACAGACACTCACTGCACACACTCACTCACTCACTGCACACAGAGACACGCAGAGACACACAGACACACACACACACAAACACAGATACATACAGCAACACGCACCCACAGACAGACGCTCACTGCACACACACTCACTCACTCACAAACACAGAGACACACACGCACACACACACACACAGACAGACGCTCACTGCACACACACTCACTCACTCACTCACAAACACAGAGACACACACACACACACACACACACACACACACACACACACACACACACAGCTGGCTGGATTTTCTCAGTATTGCTGCTCACTTGCATCAGAATGTGACCTTGATGACAGGCCGTCCGTTTAATATGCTTCATTATCCACAGACACACACACACACACACACACACACACACACACACACACAAACAGACACATAAATATTCAATCAAAACCAACATGTGCCTAAAATATTAAGCTATGAAACTTATTCAAACACGTTTAGGTCACGTTTAACCCTCTCTGGCTAGTCTCAGAGTCTTATTACACAGCAACTGTCTGAATCAGGGCTTTTATTTATAATAGAATATAATGACATCTGGGGCGCCACGGTGGCCGAGTGGTTAGCACGTTCGCCTCACAGCAAGAAGGTCGCTGGTTCGATCCCCGGCTAGGCCAGTTGGCATTTCTGTGTGGAGTTTGCATGTTCTCCCCGTGGTTGCGTGGGTTTTCTCCGGGTGCTCCGGTTTCCCCCACAGTCCAAAGACATGCGGTACAGGTGAATTGGGTAAGCTAAATTGTCCATAGTGTATGTATGTGAATGAGAATGTATGGATGTGTTTCCCAGAGATGGGTTGTGGCTGGAAGGGCATCCGCTGCGTAAAACAAATGCTGGATAAGTTGGCGGTTCATTCCGCTGTGGCGACCCCGGATTAATAAAGGGACTAAGCCGAAAAGAAAATGAATGAATGAATGAATGGTAAGACTATTGTGTCAAATTATTGCTATAATTAAATAATTCACACAAATTTACTGCTCAAATGCATTATAAATGGAATTTGATGACCGATAATTGCGTAAAGATTTCTTAAGTGTAGTTAAATACAAAAACCAGTATGTACACAGTAATTATGCTGTATCAGATTATTGATTTCAGTGCTATTACACAGTAATAACAGACACTTAATATACAGTAAAGTGTGTCCTATACATCTTCAGCTTTAATTATACTCTAATAACTTCTAATTCTGGGATTTATTTGAAAGGATATGCTCATTATCAGTTGCTAAAACACACATTCACATTCTCCAGGCTGTATAATTAACCATAAGGCATCACGTGTGAATGCGAATGGTCATGTGCTGATGTGTCGTCGAGAGATGGACAGTGTGAGTCATGTGATGTGGCCTAATTATACAATACTCCCATTGACTCCCATTCATTTTCTAGATCTGATGTTTTTCCAGCCTCTTTTGAGGGTCTGAATGTTCTTATTTTACTTTTATTTCTGAAGCAGTGAAGGAAATACAGACTCTTTAGAATATGACTGTGTCTTTTTATGAATGCACAACAGATGGTGTGCGTGAACTCATGGGTATGTTTGTGAAATTGACTGAACTGGATTGTTTGTGTGTGTGTGTGTGTGTGTGCGTCCTGCAGATGAGGGCAGTAAGGTGTGTGACGGGGGTGTCAGCGGGTGCGGAGGGGATTCGCTGTATCTTTACGAGGGTCAGGATTGGGTCATTTCTCCGTCCTGCTCTCCTGACGAGCCCAGTGCCATCTCACCAATGCTGGCTGAGGAAACCTTCCGCTACATGAGTAAGTCACCGTGTGTGTGTGTGTGTGTGTGTTTGGCCAAACATGTGTGCATGAGTGTCTGCGTGTTATTCCTGTGAGGACAGTTATTGCAAACTTGTCAAAATGTTAACATTGTAGGCCTTAAAAGGTCTTAGATGTAATGAAATGTTGTGTTCATTCATTCATTCATTTTCTTTTCGGCTTAGTCCCTTTATTAATCCGGGGTCACCACAGCGGAATGAACCGCCAACTTATCCAGCATTTGTTTTACGCAGCGGATGCCCTTCCAGCCACAACCCATCTCTGGGAAAGAAATGTTGTGTTGTAGGTCTTAAATCATTTTAAGCAGGTCTTCATTTTCCTCTGTCTATGTAAAGTTGTCCAGTCAGGCTGACCAATCATCAGTAATCTCAATAAAAATGTTAACAAAAGTGAAATATTTAACTCTATTTACCAATGTGGTTTTATTATCTTCCTTACAATAACTTTTCAAAGTTTAAACGTCCTCCATGCATTTCGACAGACTGTTGTGCATAAGTTTAGTTTTTATTATAGTATTTAAAACTTAAAAAAAACTTTTAATAACCAAATAAAAATAGTTTTGAAGAGGAACGTAAAAACCTTTTTCATTGGCCCCACCACGCCGTTAGAAAAAACCCTTAACATTTAAAGCTGTATAAGTCAGAAATTGTAAAAAATAAAGTCGTAGAGAAAACCTGCAATGATCATTCTTAAGAGTGCAATTTAAGAAGGTTAAAAGAATTGGCAAATGTTTTGGAAAATATTGTAGTTTTGCCCTTGTTTAACTCCAATTTATATAAAATAATTAGAAAAGTAGAAAAAAGTTTTTATAGCTTTTAAAATGAACTTTTTTTAATGGATGCACAGTATATTGGCAGCCATATTGGTATTGTTTAACTAAATGCATTTTAATGTTATTGGTGCTGGCCTGACAAGAAAAATATGATGATATATTAAGCAGATAAATTCAGGATTTAAAAAAAAAAAATTATTATTATAAATATTGTTTTATATTGGTATATTATTGTCCCATCTATCGGACATCAGTACCAGTCCAAATTTATAAGACTTAAACCTTTTAATGGTCCGAACAGAACAATTTCTAAAAATCAGTCAGACCATTTAAATGGGAGAAAGGGTGTTTGTTTTTGTTTTGTTTTTTAGATGCAGATTTATTTATTTATTTTGTTTAATTAAGGTTATTTAAATAGTACAAACAACAAAGACAATCAGACAAAGAAACAAACAAACCGTCCCCAAGTGCTGCAAATTAAATAAAAATTTACAAATGTAAGATTTAAAATAATAATTAAAAATCATAATACATAAAAAAAAAAAAAATTTAAAGGGTTAAAAATAATCCAAATAAAACAAAAGAAGCCAGAACTCTATTGAAATAAAAATTTCAGAGTTTATGTAGAAAGGATTGGACAAGCTCCCAAAGTCTCCTGAATTTGTCCTGTTTGTGTTTGAGGTCATAAGTAGGCCCACACGGAATCTGCCCGCGCAGATTTTTAGTCCATCATTAATACTGTTTATTTACTTGTGTAAATGTATATTTATTCAGATTTCTATTAATTCCAGTAATATTATTGACTAATATAAAAATGTTCATTTGATTTATTTACAATACAGTTTATAAAGTACTATTTTCTGTCTTTTAGTAGATTTTTTATATGAGAGACTCGCTTTGTTTACCAAATAAAGTGGATTTAATTGGATTCACATTGTAAATATTAAATAAAAGTTAAAATTAGTTCATATATTAAGGTTTTAGTTATGATACTCTCAAAATCATTCTGCATAAATCCACAGATTTATAGCAAAATTCTGCGCAGAAATAGCAAAAAATGTCCACAGATTCCGCCTGGCCCTACTCATAAGTTAATTTCTCCAAAGGAAGAAAGACTGACGACTGAGAGATCCACATGGAAATAGTTGGAATTTGAGAAGTAGACCATTTAGTAATGTACATTTCTTAGCCAGAAACGTAAGAATTGTAAACAGAGGTTTGAGCTCAGAGTCAGAACGGTCTTCAGGAATGTCATTCAACAAAGAAATAAAATGTTATCTCCTGGATTGCAGAATGAACCCCTCTCCAGAATGGTTGGATGTGAACGCAAGACCAAAATACATGAAAAAATGTGCCCTTACAAGTTGTGCAAGTTTTGTTGGAACAGGCTGGGAACGTTTCATGCAGACGAACAGATGTAAAATATATTCTGTGGAAAAACTTGAATAGTTCATGTATGGAAATTGAGGTGCATTTTGCAAAAGTGCCATCACAGATCTTGGACCAATCAGTATGTTTGTTTTTATTATCTCTTTGCTGGGCTATATAGTATACTCTGAATACAGTGAATAGTGTATCTTTATAATTCTGCACATTAATTTGATAGTTATTTTGTTTAAAAAGGTTTTGCAACTGGCAGATCTGAATTATTTTGAGTTTCTGTCATGCTACTGAGAGCTCTAATAGAGTTAGCATTGCTGCACTACACTTCTGTGCTTATGCTTGAGGGGGGTGTTTGTGTGCCCGTTCCTGGCAAGGGCACTGGAATTTAGTGGTACGGTCTCTTAAGTGCAGCTGACAGTGGGACGTGGCGGGTGGGAGGGAGGGATTGAGAGGGACAGATGGAGGAATATTAGCGAGAGATAGAAGAGAGTGGAGGAAATCAGTCATGCCGGTGCTAAACATCCAGAATGAGGATCTCTATGATCAATATGCTGCAGAAGGTGAGAGCATATCAACAGTCATACGTGCACTGATCATAGAGTGCTGAGAGTGTGTGAATCTGTGTGTGCTGGTTTATTTTGAAGTCCTGTGCCGCTTGCAGACAATGCAAGGTCATCTGTAACGGACAGGGCATGTGTAGTGAACTCACGTGTGTGTGTAGGAATGCAGTATGTGGTGTTTGTGTCATGGAGTGAGGAGGGCATTGTTGAAGGTTTACTTCGCAGTTTTGGTTTGTGGCGGCTCATTTCTGCAGTGTGTACAGGAAGTGAGGGCTCGCGTTTCTCTCGAGGTCGACCACTGATGTCATCGGTTACAGTTTTTGTTGTGCTGACATCATCTGTGACAGCTCATGTTGTGCTGATGTCATCGTTTATAGCCTGACAGTGCTGACCGACACGATATGTGACATTAGTGTGTTTGTGTGTTTGCTACAGGATTATTATGTTATGTTTGTACTGAATTATGCCTGATTTATGTTTATAATTCTGAATATTTTTATTTTGTATATTAGGCATTAGAAAGGCATCCGTCGATAAAACATTTGCCAGAGTAATTTATGGGTCATTCTGCTGAATATTATTCATATATTTGCATATTTATATAATGTAAACAATCATGTAATTTAGGTGTGTGTTTGTAAAGGTGCATCGTGGTTGATCTGTGATTTGTCTGGATCACAACCCACGGTTTGGAACACACGTGACCCGCAGATTCATACATTTTATTAATGAGTGTGCAGGCTTGAGTTGTGTAGGGTAAGACTTTTTGCCCTAGTTTGACCCAGTTGGATGATGATGTGATGCTAAGAATAACCTGAGAGGGAGAGCGAGGGCAGACGGAGGCTATTTCAGCTTTATAATCAGAGGCATGATGGGGCATGAGCACTGTGGCATATTCATAGAGAGACCAAAGCATGAGCACACCGTTACCAGGCACTTGATGAATATTGAACATTTATGACAGCAGATGCACTGATGTGTTGAAGATGAGTGTTTATTAGGAATGTTTTGATCAGTTTTTAAATGATTGAAATGTCGGCTACAGTAAGACAAAGTCTGTCATAATAAATAACCCCTACAACTAAAATAAGAGTTTATTAATGATTTTGTATATATTAATGAAGTTTTATAATGTTTATTGCATAAACCTGTATTTTTTGTTAGGTGAAATAATTCAAAAATTGTCAAAAGAAAATGAAACCTGTACAAAATATAGTTTGGACAACAATAGTAATATAATAATGGTAATATTTCACTGTCGTTAAAGGGGTTGAGTGCATGTTTGGTAAAAAGAATTATAGAAATAGATTGTTTTGTGGGCTCATATGGAGTATTTTGACCAATATGCACGCACACCAAACTATATTAATATGCACAAGCCTATATATATATATATATATATATATATATGTTACTATATATATATATATATAAAGGTGGATAAGCAATATATATTCACCTTTATATAGATTTATGCAAAAGTATATTTAGTGTTCGGTGAACTAAATGGATAGAAATATTTGGTAACGCTTTATTTTGATGGTCCATTTGAGTATGAGCACTGACTATAAGAAACGTTGCAAGTACATGTCAGTTTACTCTAACCCTACCCCTAACCCCAACCTTAACCCTAACCTAACAGTCTACTTATAATCTAATGAGAATTAGTTGCAATGTAACTTAAATTCAACAAACGGACCATCAAAATAAAGTGACCAAATATTTATTTTGTAGAAGTAAAGTTATTTGATGATTTAAAACATATTTATGACAAACTAAGCAAGTAAGCAGGACAAATATTGGTATTTGCCAAAATAAATAAATAAACGTATTCCAGCATTGTTCGTAAAGCATCAATTAAAGACTATATACATTTGTTAAGATTATTTTGACACAAGATTTTTTTTTTTCACACAAAAAATTGCCTCATGCTGCGGCCTAATTCTCATACTACCCGTCCTAAATAGTATGTGAACATAGAATTAGTTTGTCCCAAATCGTAGTATGTTGAAGAGAGTATGCCAAAGGTTCCCGGATGGTTTACTATTTCCAGTCAAATATTTAAATGTAGAAGCGTCCATACTCTAACTGCTGATATTACCCACAGTACCTTGCTCGTTGGAGGTGAATTTGATTAGAACTACAAAACCGGATGAAACGTGTAAACAAACTACAAACATGATGGACACGTGAGACCAACCGTCAAGTAAAGAGGCTTCGGGAAAGATGTTTGTATGACTGTTAGTTAATGTCTATCCCACTGGAGAATATTTAAATGGAGTTTTCTGTGTTATATTTCATCTGCAACAACAATACTGAACTTATATAAAGACATGTTTGGACATTAACGTCTGAATGCAGAATAATCCAAACACCTGAGGAGATTTCTCTGCTTGAAAGACTCGTGAATGGGTCTTGGATGGGTCTTGGCATCTTGAATGACCCGAGTGGTTGAATGAACAGAAAAAATGTCATTTTTGCGTGAACTATCCCTTTAAGGCTAATTCACAGCACACTGATTTACATAAACACGGACCGTCATCAGATTACAGCACTTCTCTGACATCTGACAACCCGATAAGCGCTGATTCAGCACGTTCAGTCAGAAACAACAAGCTCCGTCAAATGCCAACAGGAGCCACACACTAACCCAACACAACCTGAATAAGTCTCCGCTGTCGTCTGTCAGTGCTGTGTGATCTGTCATTTAGAAATATGTGTTTTTAAAATATTTATATTATATTTATATTAGATAGAAGTGAACTGAGAAGCCTGACACCATCTGGAGCTCAAAGGTGTGTGTGTGTGTGTGTGTGTGTGTGTGTGTGGTTATCAATACGTCACTGATTACTAAACGTTCTTCGTGACACGGTTAGTTGTCTGTTAGTTAAATATGGATGTCTGAACAGAGCATTTGTGGCTGGAGTGCAGTCATGTGTGTGTGCGAATGAGAGTTGTGCTGTGGTTCATGTGGTGTCTGTGTGAATGGAGTTTCAGTTAGTGTGTGTGTGTGAGCTGATGTTAGAGACGCGGTGCTGTGATTGTCAATATGCTTCAGTTAAATGAAGAGCTGCTCACTCTCCATCTCGCCACAGGTAAGGGTTAGGGTTATTGGTGTGACTGGGAGAGCTGGGAAACGTAAATAAATCATTCCAGAGTGCGGAATGGGTGAATGCACGGGCATTTGGGATGCATGCAGTACTGTTCAAAGGTTTGAGGGGTCAGTAATATTTATAATTTTGTTCAGTATGGATGCAATAAATTGATTGATTAATGCAAGCAATTGATTAGAAATGACAAACATTTCTAAAGTTGCTGAAGATTTGTTTCAGATAAATGCTGCTTTGTTTATCTATACAGTCATCATATTTAAATATTAAAAAAATGTATGCATAGATTGCAAAAAAACAAACATTGATAGTAGTAATCAATCTTTTTGAGCATTTTTCTGCAATTCTGGTATTTTCTGGAGTAATAAAGGCGTAAATCCTGCTTTGAATCATTGAAATAAATCATATTTGCCGATATAATAATACAAAAAAATGTTAATAATTGGAAAAAATAGTTTTGATATGCATCTTTTGTGAATATGATAGACTTTTTTCAAAAAATTGTGGCAACCTCCACATTTGAAACAGTATTGTGTGTTTATTTTTGATGTTGTTTTACTTGCGCTGTCTCTTGTTAGGCTTATGAAACATGGGTTAAATATTAAGATATCTGCAGTTAGGGTAAAATATTCACCTAGTGTTGTTCACTTTAGTTTGGAGACAGAATCTGTTTTGTTTTTCCAGCCTAGTTACAGTGGGGGAAAATAAGTATTGAACACGTCGCTGTTTTTCTCAGAAAACATATTTCTAAAGGTGTTGTTGACTTGTAATTTCACCTGATGTTGATAACAACCAAAGAAATCCATATACGCACAGAAAACAAGTCTAATTCGTTTACAGATGAAGTTCTGTGTAATAAAATGAAATGACCCAAAAACATGCACTATGGGTGAATTGAATAAATTAAATTGACCGTAATGTATGTGTGTGAACGCAAGAGTGTATGGGTGTTTTCCAGTGTTGGGTTGCACCTGGAAGGGCATCCGCTGTGTAAAACTTTTGCTGGATAAGTTGGCGGTTCATTCTGCTGTGGCGAACCCTGATAAATAAGGGACTGAGCCAAAGAAAAATAAATGAATAAATGAAATTGTTTGGAGAAATGGTACAGTCAAAAAGTCTCTCTCTTTCTCTCTGCTGGTGATGGTTTCTCCTTTTCTCCCTCGGTGGATGTTTACCATAATTCCTCCATCTAATATTTCCCTTCTCTTCTGTCCTGTTCTCTTTCTCTCATTCCTACTGCAGCATTTCTAGCTGTCGGTTCCTCTTATCCCCAAAACAGCCTCTCTAAAGGTAACAGTCGGTCTGTCTGGCGCTTTATCGGTCTCTGTTTTACAGTATGCATGTCCTTCCTGCTTTCTGCTTCTATTTTTGAGCTAGTATTTGACCTTGCATGCTTAGTTTGGTGTGTTAACAGAGCTGCAGTGTCCTAGAGTGCTCTAAATTCACATTAAAGAGGTCATATCATGAAAAACAACAACACAATAATATCTTATTTTAACATCTCGTTTGGTCTAGCTGGAATATTGATCAAAACTAAGCAGAGAACATTAATGCATCATTAACGTGAACTTCTGTTTAATGTAATGTCCTATCAGAGATCTGTAAGTGGTCATGTATACATGAAGCCTTAAAGGTACAGTAGCTTAATTACCATAGATACAGTGTGTTGCAGCATGCAGTTTGTCTACACTACCTGACTAAAGTCTTGTCGTCGATCTCAGTTCTAAGAGCAACAAATAATAACTTGACCTCTAGTTGATCATTTGGAAAAGTGGCAGAAGGTAGATTTTGATGAACCATCTGTTGAGCTGCATCTCAATCATCACAAATACTGCAGAAGACCTACTGGAACCCACATGAACCCAAGATTCTCACAGAAATCAGTCAAGTTTGGTGAAGGAAAAATCATGGTTTGGGGTTACATTCAGTATGGGGGCGTGCGAGAGATCTGCAGAGTGGATGGCAACATCAACAACCTGAGGTATCAAGATATTTGTGCTGCCCATTACATAACAAACCACAGGAGAGGGCAAATTCTCCAGCAGGATAGCGCTCCTTTTCATACTTCAGCCTCCACATCAAAGCTCCTGAAAGCAAAGAAGGTCAAGGTGCCCCAGGATTGGCCAGCCCAATCACCAGACATGAACATTATTGAGCATGTCTGGGGTAAGATGAAGGAGGAGGCACTGAAGATTAATCCAAAGAATCCTGAGGAACTCTGGGAGTCCTGCAAGAACGCTTTCTCTGCTATTCCAGACAAAGTTATTTGGTCCATTGCAGAGATGTGTGGATGCAGTCCTCCAAGCTCATGGGAGTCACACACAATATTAATTCTGTTTCCACTGCAGCATGACTTTATATTCTATACTGGACATTATTTCTGTTAAGTGACAAGACTTTTGTCTAAGCAAAGTCAGACCTTACTGACCTAGTTAAATAATTCAAAATCAAGAAATGATCATATTTTATTTTGGTGAAATAAACGTCATCTAGAGGCCTTTGCCTTTCATATAGCCACTTCTGATGCCAAATGATCAACTAGAAGTCAATTTATTATTTGTTGTACCTAAAACTAGGTGACAAGACTTTTGTCAGGTAGCGTGTTTATGATTAATTTATGATTATGATTATGATTAAATTTAAGATTAATGTATAGAAACTATGGTCTATAAAATGCTTATTGCATCTTTTTGGGCAACCAGGATTTGTTGCATCACAGCTGCTTTGGACACAGTGTAAAAGGTTCTCGCAAAAATAGAAAATAAACTATTGTTGTATAATTTAAATGTGTTTTTTGTGCATTCTTGACTATAATTTACTATATTAGTTGGCCTTTAGAAAAAAACAAAGAAAGTCAAGAAAATGTGACCTCTTCAAAGGTTTTGAATGCAGTAGAGAGATGTGTGAGTGTAAGATAGACCAAATGAAGAGATCCTTTAGATCCATGTTCAGATTTTGCTTTAGAGTTTTATATTATATTATATTATATTATATTATATTATATTATATTATATTATATTATATTATATTATATTATATTATATTATATTATATTATATTATAGTTA
This sequence comes from Danio albolineatus, assembly GCA_903798035.1. Classification (NCBI taxonomy): domain Eukaryota; kingdom Metazoa; phylum Chordata; class Actinopteri; order Cypriniformes; family Danionidae; genus Danio; species Danio albolineatus. The sequence continues at coordinate 45,771 of CAIGQQ010030319.1, read as the reverse complement.
ATTCTGCTAACCTAGGCTGCATTTATTTGATCTTAAATTCAGAAGATGTAACTTTGAGAAATATTATTGCAATTTAAAACAGCAATTTTCTATTTGAATGCATTGTATCATATAATTTATTCAAATGATCTTTAAGCTTTTTTAATGTCACATCATCCTTCAGAAGTCATTATATTTTGCTGATTTGTTTAACAATATAAATGTAGTTTTTTTGTGTCATTATAACATTTTGATTTGTTTAATCTTCTCTGAAAAAAGCATAAACAGTTTTATATCCCAGAATTTTTAATGGTAGTATGTAGTGCATGAAGTTAATAGAGAATCTGAATTAATGTTTGTTTGTTTTGTAATGCACTTTGTGTTTGTGCATGATGTTACTGTAGTGTTAGGTGTGTGTGTGTGCATGTGCAGAGCTTGCCATATGGCACATGGGTGTGTTTACACCCTACAGTTTTGGTCTCTTTAGAACTGAATAGAAAAACAGTTTGCACTAAAACCAGTATAGTGTTTTTATTTGTTTTAATGCACTCTCTCATTTTGTTTGCCCGTCTCTGTTTTCTCTCTACAGTCCTCAGCGCTGACCGGGTGGAGCAGATGACCAAGACCTACAATGACATTGACGTGGTCACACACCTACTGTCTGAAGTGAGTGATTCTGATTGGTCAGCAGTCTGTTGATTATGCACTCGTCTAGTTTGGTTTTGATCATAATGACTCCTGATCGTCTGTCTGTGTGCATTATGGTGTGGTCCCGCAGAGGGATCGCGACCTGGAATTGGCTGCACGGATTGGTCAGTCTCTCCTGCAGAGAAACCATGTGCTGCAGGAACGAAACGAGTCTCTGGAGGAGCAGCTGGCACAAGCTCTAGATCAGGTAAATGTACAACTAAATCTGGATAATAAGGACACAAAGCTAAACGAGATGAATTCTGAATTATTTTTGATTAATAAATCAAAGGCACGGTTTAATTGTAGTATGTTTTTGAATATTAGACTGTAAAAGACGGCTTAAATAAATATGTTTTTAAATATTAGACTGTAAAAGACGACTTAAATAAATATGTTTTTGAATATTAGACTGTAAAAGACGGCTTAAATAAATATGTTTTTAAATATTAGACTGTAAAAGACGAATTAAATAAATATGTTTTTGAATATTAGACTGTAAAAGACGGCTTAAATAAATAAATATATATTTTGACAGAATTGTACTGTATAGTAGACTGAACTACGCAAAGTAATAATTAAAATAGTAAAATGATTTGAACTTTAATGACTTCCATGTTTTAATTTGAACTGTAAGCCTATTTTGAAGTACAAAATATAAAACATTTTTAGTCAGATTACTAATGGCTTGTTTGTATTTTATGGTTTTATTTAATTGCCACTGTTTTTGATGATAATGAATTGATAATACATCTTTTATTAAATTGTATGTCAGGGCTATTCAATTTGTGGCCCGCGGGCCGAACCCGGCCCCCGAAGCAATTTGTTCTGGCCCTCCCATTAGTGTGACCAAGACATCATAAATAAATTTAGTTCAGTCTAAAAACGGCCGCTATAGTTATGAAGTGTTGTGCGTCTGTTCAATACAGCACGAGCTGCAGCTGAAGGCTGCACAGAGCGTGAGTCACCTGACATTAAGCGGGTGGAGCGAGCAGCCGAAAACATGTAGATATGTTTGTGGAAAATGCGTTTAGTACAATGCACTGACATCGTTGTTAGGGATGCAACGTTTCACCGATTTTACTGCGCTTTAATTCGTCACGGTTAATTAATCGTAAAGGTTAATTAAATGGTTAATTAATCGCTTCTCAATGCCGCGTTTCTGTTGCACAGAATGAAACTGCTGCAATTAAAGTAATGCCACCAGTGCGCCAGTTTAAAGTTCCGAGCTTGTACGGCGAGGCCAATACGCACGCACACTGAATTAACTATAGCGACGGGCCGTTCCAATATCACGTCCTTTCCGTCGCAAGTTTATATCCAATGTGGAATATATGGCAATGTGTGCGCGCAAGCGGAGCAACGCGCTCACGGCTTCCCAGGCACACGCAGTATAAAACATTTCATGCTGTAGCCGTGAGGTTGTGCGTGGCTGTCAGTGTAATGTAAACAAAAAATATGTTAGGCGAATTATTATTAAAATGATTAATTATGTATGAACGCAGATGATAACAACAGTTAATCTAAATACTTAGGCCTACCTAAAATAAAGCTTGAATTTACATTAGACGTGATGACCGTGAAACCATGATTATTCTTCAGACTATAATTGTACAACCAAAAACCATTATTGTTGCATCCATAATTGTTATGCAGTTCAAAACAACATATGAATGTGTTTGAATGTAGAAGAAGCCTACTTAAACAATGCACTGCTTTTGTTTTGCTTTGAAATAACATTTGAATGCTTGTTAAAAAAAAGCCTCTTGTAAAATGCAGTGATATTATGTAGTTTCAAAATATAACATATTAACATTTTAATGTAGAAAAAGTCAACGTGGGTGTCTTAAGGAGCAAAAATGCAACATATGCCGTTGTGTCCTCACTTATATTGCAAGTCATACCTCTCCGGCCCTTCGTTTGGGATGCTTTTCATGAACTGGCCCCCATGACAAACTAATTGAATAGCCCTGTTGTATGTTATATTAAGTTATATGATCTCTGTGTAAGTTATATCTCAATTCATCATGCTTTTTGGTTACTACAGTTATTAATAATTTAATTTAAGCTTGTGAAATAGTGATTTGATAGGGCCCTATAAAAGCTACAGCCTTTACAACACACGTGATCTCCATCTCAGGTTCATCAGCTTCAGCACGAGTTGGCAAAGAAGGATGAACTCCTGCGTATGGTTGCGAGCGCCAGTGAGGAGAGCGAGACAGACTCTAGCTGCTCCACACCCCTGCGCCACCCGGTGCCCGCAGGAGCTGCTCTCGCCCTCAGCCAGCTGGAGGCCCTTCAGTCCAAACTACAGGATCTGGAGGAGGAGAACCTCACCCTCAGATCAGAGGTGCACCACCAGCTCCTCATCATATTTCAGGAATATATGTTCGGGTTGAAGTACATCCAGGAGGTTGTTATCTCAAAATACACTCTGACAGGCTTATCGGTAGCCTGAACCAAAGCTGAGCACTGTTGTATAAGACTAAAGGGTTTATTATGCGAAAGCAACCATCCTGGATGTACTTTATTTTGTTTATTACGCTGCTACTTGCCACAAAACATAAATATTTGATACAACGCATGGTTCTGAGCCATAGTAGTTCTTTAATTAAATAATAATTCTTCAATTAAACACAAAGCTGACAGAAACACAAACAGCTGATGGAGTATACACTAACCTGCTCGTTATTTACTCACAAGATGGCACCAAACAGTCAAAAACACAAGGCAGACAGAAACGAAACTGGTTGAATATAGCATATACTAACCTATGATTTATTCGTTCATAAGACTGCGCCAAAAAATGTAAATGTACAACTAAACCTGGATAATAAGGGCACAAAGCTGAAAACTCAGTCAAAACAAGATGAATTCTGAAATATTTTTGATTAATAAATCAAAGGCACGGTTAAATCGCAGTATAGACTATAATGTTTTTGAATATTAGACTCTAAAAGACTGCTTAAATAAATAAATAAATATACATTTTGACAGAATTGTACTGTAAAGTAGACTGAACTACTCAAAGTAATAATTAAAATAGTAAAATGATTTGAACTTTAATGACTTTCTTCCATGTTTTAATTTGAACTGTAAGCCTATTTTAAAGTACTTTGCTTGTCAAAATATAAATTTATTTTGTTAAATTACTAACAGCTTGTTTGTATTTTATGGTTTTAATTTCATTTAAGCTGATGAAATAGTGATTTGCTAGGACCCTATAAAAGCTACAAAACATAAATATTTGATACAAAACATGGTTCTGAGCCATAATAGTTCTTTAATTAAATAATAATTCTTTAATTAAACACAAAGCAGACAGAAACACAAACAGCTGATGGAGTATACACTAACCTGCACA
>CAIGQQ010030319.1:15527-25866 GCA_903798035.1 Danio albolineatus | reverse complement strand
AGACAGACAGACAGACAGACAGACAGACAGACAGACAGACAGACAGATAGATAGATAGATAGATAGATAGATAGATAGATAGACGGAGGGACAGACAGATAGACAGATGAATGGACAGACAGACAGATAGATACAGACGGATAGACGGATGGATAGATGGATGGATGGACAGACGGATGGATAGACAGACGGAGGGACAGAGAGACGGACGGACGGACGGACAGACAGACAGACAGACAGACAGACAGATAGATAGATTAAAATGTTCTCAGTTGACAGGTATTTCTGATAGTTTTTCTATGATATAGTTGTGTGTGGATCTGTTTAATTGTATTCCTGTGTGTGGTTTGTGTTCATCAGCTCTGTCTGCAGTCCCTCAGTGAGTGATTACACCCCGAGTTCCCTCCGCACTGGTCCCAGTACACCAGTGACCCCCTGCAGGCTGAGTCTGGGTGACTCTTTCCCCATCCGCCGCCCCGCAGCACCCTCTGGTGGACTGGCCAAACTCCTGCTGGAGAAGGGCATCTCCGCTCAGGGTCCTGCCCCTGTGGCACCACCTAAAAAGCCTCTTTCTCTCCGTCTTCTTCCCAGCACTCCTCCAAACTCCCCTTCCCATTCCCCATGCCCTTCGCCAGTGCACTTCGACCCCCGATCCACGTCCTCAGACAACTTCCTAGCATCCCGTCCCGCTGAGCTCTTCCTGCAAGACGTTTACGGGCTGAAACTGGGTCGCGCCCCAAGACCAGATCTCCTCAGCCCACAAAACCAGTCAACCAAACCCGAGAGCCACAGCGTCAACCTTGTGGAGCATCTCCGAAAGCTTGGCTTGGATAAAAAAGTGCTGCAAGGGTCAGAAACCAATGACGGCCATCCACAGGAATCTGCCACTTTCTTAGCAACAGGAGGCGGAAGTTTATTGGATGGCCTTCGGCGAAATCAGAGCCTCCCGGTTATGGTGGGCCGCCGAAGCGCATCCGCCTCCAGTCCGTCCTGTCCTGCCCCGCCCCCTCACCCGACATCATTGGCCCTGCCCACTCCGCCATGGGGGAATCTAAATGAACCACGCCGCACACGTAGACACGCCTCCCTTTCTCAGGCTCCGCCCCCGCATCATAAGTCATAAGTGTGTGGGCGTGGTCTCAAACCAACAGAAAGTTAATGCCACTGACTTTATATCCATGATAAAATTGTAGACTGACAGAAAAAGAGGCTGAAAGACGTTTAAGGTTGTTTTTAAAGCACAAAAATAAAGTGAAAGTGTCTTCTTGCTATGTTCATGTTCAAATTAGTGCTGGGGAAAGATTAATCATGACTAATCGCATCCAAAATAAAAGAATATATTTATATATATGTATATATATATATATGTGTGTGTGTGTGTGTGTTATATATATATTGTATAAGTAACACACAGCCATACATAAAACCAAACAAAACAAAAATATTTACATATTTAAATTCATATATTATTTGCATCTTAAATATATAAGTATACATGTAATATATATATGTATATCTGCATATATATATATATATATATATATATATATATATATATATATATATATATATACTATACTAAATATGTAGAATGTACTATATACAAATATGCACACATAGATATGAATATATCATTTCTATATATAAACATTTTTTGAAATCTATGTATGTGTGTGTGTGTGTGTATATATATTGTATAAGTAACACACACACACACAAATATTCACATATTTAAATTTATATATAATTTGCATCTTAAATATATAAGTATAGATGTAATATATATGTAAATCTGCATATATATACTATACTATATATGTATAGTGTACCATATACATATATGCACACATAGATATATATACATCATTTCTGAATATATAAACATTTTCTGAAATCTATATATTTGTGTGTGTGTGTGTGTGTGTGCGTGTGTGTGTATTATATATTGTATAAGTAACACACACCCATACATAAAACCAAACAAAACAAAAATATTTACATATTTAAAATTATAATTTGCATCTTAAATATATAAGTATACATGTAATACATATGTATATCTGCATATATATGCTATACTATATATGTATAATAAACTATATACATATATGCACACATAGATATGAATACATCATTTCTGAATATATAAACATTTTCTGAAATATATGTATGTGTGTGTGTGTATTTATATATACATAATACATATACAACACACACAAATATATTTACGTTTTATAAATACAAACCTTTATTTTGGATATAATAATCAAGATTAATCGTTGCTCAGCGCTAGTTAAAATGAAGATTTTAATGCCTTATAATAGCACTCAAGAGGAAACGCAGAATGACTATTGTTTTCCCTTCTGAATGTCCTTCGTCACTCACACTTAATTTAATCTCATTACCACTGCAAGTATATATTCGTCCATTAACTGGTGGGGCTGTGGAGTTGTGCGGTGGAGGGATCAGGCAGGAAGGATTGCGTACGTGTTGAAGGATGTTGAATGGGAATAGTATGCGTAAAGGAATGCTATAAAGGACCATAAATATGAAGGTTTCTGTAGGTTTGTTCTGAGTTTAATGAATCCTAGTGATAAGATTGTGGTGATAAACACAAACAGGAAGGGATTATGGGAAGTGAAATAGATGGTCGCATCTCCACAGCCTCGTTTTAGGGCTTTGTCTTGATTCATTCAGCAGTTCCTGAGAGTTTCTCCATGTATTTAGTCAGTCTGTACCGCATTATAGATAGATGACACCTCTTAAAGGGATAGTTCACCCAAAATTTTGTATTTACTCACACTTGTGTGGTTTTTAAATGTTTTTTAGTGTCTTTATTCTGACAAACAGAAGTTATTTTGAAGAAAGCTGAAAACCCTTGACAAATATCATGGAAGTCAATGGTTACAGGTTTCCAGCGTTCTTAAAAATATCTTCTTTTATGTTTAACAGAAGAAAAAAACTCAAATAGGTGTAAGTAACTGATGACAGAATTGTAATTTTGGGTGAACTATCCCTTTAAGTCATTTCATAGGACATCTACCTGCTCGTATCGCCTGTTTTTGCATAACTACAGGTGGAGGATAAAAGTAAATGATGTATTTGCGTCCCGCAGTTGGCTATTGTATCTACACATTATTTATTTGCACTGAGTTTAATTGAGTTTTTGGGACGTTTTGTCACTAAAAAAGGTTGATCTGGATTGCTCAGGATATATTTGATTTGGTGTTTGTTTCGTCATCTAACCTCATTGTAAATGGTGTACAACTGAAGTAATATTCAGGGACTGTGTGTATTCAAGGGAAAGCGGTGAACACGGCTGCAGATTAAGCTAAGATCCTGCAACTGAAACATGAAGGGAATTTTTTTTAATCATTGACTTCTGCTCCATCTTGACTAGAGTAGGATATGTTTTATTATTTTGTTTCATTTACTCCCATTAAATACTAAACATAAAAATTGTTATCTGTAGTGTACTGCATACAGAAAGTAGTCCTAGAGATGTCTAGCACTCTATAAACTGACCTTTGACGTCTGAATGAATTAGTGACGCCATTTGTATTTTCTCTTCATCTTTACTCATTTTATGCACTTTTCTTTTTTTAACCAATTAAAATAGTCTTTTAGTAAGCAGGCATTACATGTGTTATCTAACAGTAAACTAGAGTATAAAACCTGAGAGATAGATCAAATGATTTACTAAGCATTCGGTTAGGAATGGAAGTTTAATATATTTCATGTTGTTTTGGTGGAGTTTGAGAAGGGACTCAATATTTCAAAGACCTTTTTTGGGGTTTATACCAAAATTATTTGTCCTTTTTTGCTTGAATTGTCATTTTATAAGCTAAAACTTGTGTTTTGTGCGTACGTGTGTGTGATAAACTGACCTATTGTGCTTTGTGGTGAACATGCTAATAACAGCACAGGGAAAAGCATCAAGTTTGCTTCATAAACTGTTACAGGCGAGACATTTAGTGCGCTTTAGTCAGTGAATGAGAACGCAAACTAACATAAATGTGATCTTGGCAACTTTAAGCAGTCATACGACTCCTTCAGATTAAAGAAACACTCCACTTGTGGAAATAGGCTCATTTTACAACTCCCCTAGACTTAAACAGTTGAGCTTTGCCGTTTTTTTTATTATTATTATTATTCGTTCAGCTGATTTACTGGTCTGGTGGGAGCACATTTAGCTTAGCTTAGCATAAATCATTAAATCGGATTAGACCATTAGCATCTCGCTCAAAAATATCACATTTAAAAAAATAATTTTCCTATTTTACAGCTTGACTCTTTTACAGCTAGGTAACGCAATGCTGTTACCTAGCTATGGATTATTTTCAGGCACTGTGTAATATCGTTGTGCCTGCTGCAGCCATGGTACGACAGCAAACTTATTTGATTATTATGCCGGTATGTATAGTTCCTAACCATGACGACTTGTAATTTTTCATCTGTCTTAGTCCACAGTGAAACTACAGAGGAGTCAAGAATTAAATAGAAAAATTATCAAAACACTTTGTTCAATTTTAAATGAGATGCTAATGGTCTAATCCTATTCAATGATCTATGCTAAGTTAAGCAAAAAGTGCTCCTGACAGATAAGCTCATTTCTCGCCGAAGGTTATACAGTTGAGTTGTGGCATTTTTGAATCCATTCAGCTGATCTCTGGGTCTAACAGAAGCACTTTTAGCTTAGCTTAGCATAAATCATTGAATCAGATTAGACCATTAGCATATCGCTCAAAAATGTACAAAAATAAAAATATAAAGCTTGACGCAGCGCTGTTACCTACAGTAGTTAGTGAATTTTCAGGTGATCAAGATCATTGCACCTGCTGCAGCCATAGTACGGCAGCAAAGTTCATTGATTATTAAGCCAGAATGAGAGTATAGTTCCTAACCACGTCAACCTATAAAATAGCAACTTTTTTTCTGTTAGTCTTAGTATACAACATAACTACAGAAGAGTCGAGCATTAAATAGGAAAATTATCAAAACTGACTTGTCCTTTCTGAGTAAGATGCTAATGGTCTAATCCGATTCAATGATCTATGCTAAGCTAAGCTCCTATTAGACCCAGAGATGAGCTGAATGGGTTTAAAATGGTAAAAACTCAACTGTTTACCACTAGGAGACCTGCAAAATGAGCTTATCTTCAAATAAAAAAGTGGAGTACTCCTTTAATACCAGCATGCTTGCTGCATATATTACCTACATCATTAGCTTTATCTCTAACCCGAGCTGAAGTGTATGGTACTAAACGCATGATTTATTTTCAGTATCAAAGTGTCCTTATTTCCATCCTGCTGTTGAGCTTTGCTGCCATTCAGGTCAAAGGTTAATGCTTGAAGACGATGCCACCAGATGTGACATCACGCACCAAGTGATTTCTTTTGTGCTGTTGACATTGTAAACCACAGCCTTAGTGTGTTTTCCTACGTGTTTGGCTGTCAGATCCTGCATCAGCATTGTTATGTTGGATTTTTTACAATAAAACAAACAAAAGCTTCTTTGGGGTCTCTGGAATTTCATCCTGAGGAGTCTGATAACTGTACACAGGGGATTTTTATTCATGTTCATATTGGAGTTTACATTTTAAATGTTAGTGACAGTATAAATTATGCATCAGTTATATTGATTTAATGTATATTAATGAGTGTTGTAATAATTTATGTTAGTAAGTTGCAATAACCATACAACCCTAATCCCCAAAATAGGCATACATTAAAAAGAAAATAATATATTTTTTGCAAATATAAAATAGAAATATCCTCATTAATGTAAACCATTCTGTAACATTTTTGAATGACATTAGCATAATTACATCCCAGTAATAATAATCTAATCTAATTATCATTGCTTACCATGCTTTGTAAAATTATAACAATCAAAAACAAAATTTGTATCACTGTAATGCCAATAAAATAATTATAAATTTGCAGTGCATCCTTTAAACAATTCCTGAACACATTTCCTTTTAAATAATGCAAAATTACATTAGATTTGAAATAACACAAACAAAACCATAAATTATTTTGACATACATACAGTAATAAGAATAGTTTTTAGGTTGTTTACACTTATTGTAAATATAAAAAAATTGTTCCGATGAAATAATTATCATTGATGTTCCTCTAAATGTGAACAACAATCCAAAAAATTAAGTAAAGGCAATAAAGGGTGCAAAAAATAAAATAAAAAAGAAAGCATGAAATTATAGCATAATTATATCCCAGTTATGAAAAAAGAATAAAGCACTGACAGTTAATTCAATAAAAATCCTAATTCTAATTATCCATTAATTTTCCTTCGGCTTAGTCTCTTTATTCATCAGGGGTCACCACAGCGGAATGAACCACCAACTTTTCCAGCATATGTTTTACACAGCAAATCCCCTTCCAGCCGCAACCCATCACTGGAAAAAAATCATACACGATGGCCAGCAGGGCCGGATTAAGAACTCAGAGGCCCCTGGGCACATTGTCTTGTAGAGCCCCCTAGCCGGCCGCACTTTGAGAAAATTTATCTATAATGTCTTGCCCACATTTATAAATAAATAATATATAGTGCATATATTTATAATTTACAAAGATTTATTTATTTTTTAAGCATTTAAAGCACACTTTGAAAAAAAATCCTAATAAAACAAGTGAAAATAAATGTTTTTTTAGTATACATGTTCAAATTCATTGAAGCGGTACTAAATATATATATTTTATAGGGTATTTTTAATGTGTAACTTATATAAACTTATAAAGCATATATTATTGGCATGGCATATAACCCATAATGCCTCTCCAATCCAATGCTATTAACCTGAGTCTTCCATAATACACGCACTTATTAATGATGCTCTGTCTTACTCCTCTCCTGTCTCTTACTCTTTCTGCGGTCGCTCATACACTGCGTATTACGGTAGAGAGCTAAAACTGAACTGAACACAAATACTGTTGCTGCTAACGCATGTTTGTCATGACAGATCGGCTTCTACCACGGTCTGATAATGAAGAATTAAATCCTTACGAAACGAATAATACTCAAATGCATCTAAAAAACGGAATATCAAGGCTGCTTTATCCGTATTTACAAAATAAAACTCCTTCAAATCTCACAGACGGCCCTACTTTGTCCCCGTGTTCAAAAATGTATAATAATAAAACTAATTGATTTCACAAGTCATCTACACCATAGATTGACTGTACACCCGGCCATAGTGTCAATTAAACCTTTTATTGTGGCCACTTGGTGGAAAATAACTGTTTAGATGATGTTTATACACATTTGAATTAGGCTAAACATTATTAAATACCCACGAGCCACTAGTGAATTTATATCACGTTTGCATTATTTTATTTTTTTGCTAAAGTTTCTTTTCCTATTAAAAATAAATGTATTTCCAATCTGATATCATATGTAATGGGGAGAAAGAAAAAATGCACGAGTTCAGCAGATGGTGGATTCGAACCGGGTTGACAATGGATCGCGTCAAAACATGTAACTGTGCGCTCTACGAGCTCAATCATACGCTGATGGGCGAAAACCGCGTCAATAGCTTGATCCAACGAAGTGCGCTATTTCCACTTAGCTTAAATAGATGCTCCAAAAATGCCTTTTTTTTCCTCCCCTTGCAGGAGCCCCATGTGCGCACGGGCCCCTGGGCCTGTGCCCAGAAGGCCCATTGGTTAATCCAGCCCTGATGGCCAGTTTAATTTATTCAAATCACCTGTACTGCATGCCATGCCAACACAGGGAGAACATGCAAACTCCACACAGAAACACCAACTGACCACTGAGCCACTCTGTCGCCATTATCATTATATATAAAATTATGCCAATTAATTAAAAATTCCTCAATTCTTATTACTATAATATCAATTAAATATTTTGTGGTTTTGATTGTGTCATGGTTATTTATATTATGATGTAATTTTGCTTAATTTAAAAAGTAATAGTTTAAATGAGGGGTGACATGGTGGCTCAATGGTTAGCACTGTCACTGTTTTAGTCCTGGCTGGGTCAGTTGGCATTTCTGTGTGAGTTTAAGTTGAGTTTGAGTTTCCTTTTACTTGTCATTCAAACCATCACAGTGAATTGTAATGCAGAACGAAATTACGTTGCATCAGTTTCAACAGAACATAAAAAACATCAGTATATAAACACTATAAAATCCTAACTTAATAAATAAGCTTTATAATTTCATAAAAATATAAAAATAAAGTTATATAAAATATAACCCAATTAAAAAAATATCTCAAAGGAATAACCTAATACTTAAATACCTATTTCACTATTTGTTATAATAGTTGTTATAGTAACATGCTAGTTTATGCTAGTTTAACTATTTATTTATTGATTATTAAATACTAGCGATCAATAGTATTTAAGATACGGTATTATTTAAAAGTCTTACAATGACAGGATGAAAACTGTCATGAAACTGCACTGATTTGCTCCTCAGGCTTCTGTAACGCCTGCCTGATGGCATAAGCATGAGCAAACTATGGCTGGGGTGAGTTGGATCTCTTAAAATGCTATTTGCCCTAGACAGACAACATTGTTGATACAGTTCCTCGATAGATGTCATTTTGACCCAACAGATGAAATGCCATCCAAATGTGTAGTTTGCATGTTCTCCCGGTGTTGGCGTGGGTTTCCTCCGGGTGCTCCGGTTTCCCCCACAGTCCAAACACATGCACTATAGAGGAACTGAATAAACTAAATTGTCTGTAGTGTATGTGTGTGAATGAGAGTGTATGGGTGTTTCCCAGTGCTAGGTTGCAGCTGGAAGGGCACTCGCTGTGTAAAACATATGCTGGATAAGTTGGCGGTTCATTTTCACTGTGGTGACCCTGATGAATAAAGGGACTAATCTGAAGGAGAATGAATGAATGAATGAATGGTTTAAGGATGCACTCCTAATTATTTCATTTGATGTAAATTGTGTTTATGTATAAATTATTGTATATATTGTTGTATTTATTAAATATTTTTAAGTTTAAGTTTTAAATGTAGCACTTTGAGTTGATGTAGTCTATGTTTGTTTTAGTTTTTTTAAAGATTTGCTTTGATCACAAGGGACATATTTTAATGCTGTCTGACGTGGAGCTGAACTGCCCCATGGCAAAATCCAGCCCGACCCCGACGCCACATCCCACCCCGAACGCAGCGTACAGCGACTGCGGGAACGAGCCCTGAAACTTATAAAGAGGCACCAGCTCGTCATCCACGCTATAGAAACTCAGAGTCCCTGCGCTCCTGTCCAGAAACACCCCGACGCGAGGGCTGTAGGTCACAGGGATCTCCACCTTCTGGTTAGCGTGCATGGCTGCGCAGCACATGTCGGACAGCTCCAAGCTCCACGATTGGTTATTATACCCAAGCCCCGCCCCCGAATCTGCCCCTTTGCGAGGCATGGAGCCACAGACCACGCCAACCGACGAGCCCCGCCCCCTCCACTCCACCTCCCAGTAGCAGCGGTCGGAGGTGAGCGGCTGCAGACAGAGCACCTGCGTCCAGCCGTCGAATCTCTGCGGGATGTCCGGGTATGGCTGTGTGGTCTGCTGCAGGGTGGCCACAGAGTCTCCATCAGACACCAGCAGACGGCGGTGGGCTGTGTTCGGGTCCAGAGTCAGATCACAAGCATCTGATGAGCACAGAAGATGAGCAGAGAGTGAGACTGAAGCAGAATGAAGGGCAGTCAGTCAGAGGATCAGACGCTGGAGGATGAGATAAACTCACACTGCAGGAACTCTTCTCTGCTTCTGGGCTCTGCAGCCTGAATGCTGTCAATGTTAATCTCCCGCACTGGAGGACAAACACACAAACACAACAGCATAGAACATGAGCATATTTACTGATCATCTGTCCATTCGTCCATTTATCTATCTTTAGTCTTTTCATCCATCCATTCATCCATCCATCCATCCATGAATTGTTCTTTCTATCTGATTGTCTATCCTTCCTTCCGTCTGTCAGTCCATCCATTAATCCATCTATCTATATCTAGTCTTTTCATCCATTCATCTATCTGTCCATCTATCCATCCATCCATCCATCCATCCTTTCATCAATTGTTCTTTCTATCTGTCTGTCTATCCTTCCTTCCGTCTGTCCATCCATCCATCCATCTATATCTAGTCTTTTCATCCATTTGTCTATCTGTCCATCTATCCACCCATCCATCCATACTTTCATCAATTGTTGTTTCTATCTATCTGTCTGTCTATCCTTTCTTCCGTTTGTCCAGAATCTATCAATTTTTCTCTTTTCATCAATCTATCCCTCTGTTCAACTATCTGTCCATCTATCTATCTTCCTATATTCATCCATAGTTCTT
>CAIGQQ010030303.1:0-14419 GCA_903798035.1 Danio albolineatus | reverse complement strand
ACGGTGGCCCAGTGGTTAGCACTGTTGCCTCACAGCAAGCACGTCACTGGTTCTAGTCCAAGCCAGCTGACGTTTCTGTGTGGAGTTTACACGTTCTCCCTGTGCTCACGTGGGTTTCCCCCAGGTTCCCCGGTTTCCTCCCACCATCCAAAAACATGCAACTTAAGTTAATTGACTAATCTAAATCGGCACTTTAGACGTGCTCCTTGTAAGTAGTTATTTTTTCATAGCAATCACTATCCGTTCATTAGCTACCCGCAGGGGAGTTCTCGAGATCTACCTGAGCACAAACTCCCCTCTCGCCTTGCAAATGGGAGGGAGCCCCGGGCTTTATTATCAATCATCAGCTAAGTGTGAATTCTTGAAATGGAACCATGAATTCTTATGTGTAACAAAATATTTTGCAGGAGAAAGTCCTGCCATCTGTTAGTGACGTCTAACTGAATCAAAACTGGGTTTTAGAGCTAGACAATGATCTAAAGCACACCAGCAAGCACTTCTGAATGGCTGAAGAAAAAACTAATTGAAGACTTTGGAGTGGCCTAGTCAAAGTCCTGACCTGAGTTCAATTAAGATGCTGTGGTATGACCTTAAAAAGAAGGTTCATGCTCGAAAACAATGTCTATTACGAAAGGTTTATTCATCGTTTCATGACCTCTCAGTAAGACTGTTGTAATGCGTTACTAGATGGTTGCCTTGTAGGCCCAATTAACATTCAGCTGAATCAAATTGCAGCTGCAGAACTAAGAAATATAATTATATATTAATCCGTTTTTTTTTTTCGACATTGCCCTGGCTCCCTATTACACATTGTATAAATTAAAACATTCTATTTACAACCTACACAATTCTGAATGACTTTGCTCCTGGTGCTCCAGCTCCCGGTGTATTACAGCCCCTTAGGTTCAATATGCTCAGTTAGTTCTGAACAATTGATTATTCCTAGAACATCACAATTGACTCTAGGCAAAAGATCCTTCTCATATCTGGGACTTAAACCTTGGAACAGCCTCCCTAGCACATTTCAGGAGGTATACACAGTGTACTGTCAGAGCTGGGTTACAACAAGAAGGGCATTTGGGGGTAAAACATGTACCAGAGTAATTGCAGTGTGAGTCATTCCACGGTGGCGACTCCTGATAAAGCAGGGGCTAACCCGAAGGAGAGTGAGTAAGTGAGTGAATGAGTCCACAGAGCAACCACCTAGTAACGCACTGCAATCATCTAGCCTTGAGGTCATGAATGCATAAATATGTATTTTTCCACTTGACATTGAGCGCATATCTTGGAATTTAAAATTTGGTTGTATTTTTAAAATGGAAAAACACAAATGCTACAAATGTGGTTTTCAAATGCAAAATCAGAATTTAAATTGGTCAAGTGGAGACAGTGTGATAAAGCCAATTATGAATTGGGAATGGTTAGAAGGACATGACTGGCAGAGGCCAGGGGACAAATTTGGCCAGGATACGGGGGTTGCATCCATACTCTTTATGAAGGACATTCTGAGATTTTTAATAACCACAATGTCAAGACCTCAGTTTAACTTATCATCTGAATGATGGTGCTCACAGATGTACCATCAATTTACTAGGGCACTAGGAGCCACACTCACTAGTACTGCTTTCAGCAGCAGCTAGAGAGCCAGCTGCCACAAGATGATATGTCCTCTGTAGTGATTCTTACACTTACTTAGGCTAATTTAATATAATACTTGGTTCTCATGACACTGCTAATAATTCAAATTTTGGGTTACTTTTTCCACTCTTCTAAAGATTTTATTTATTTTTTTAAATATGTTTCCTCAGTCTGAGCAGTTCAAGACTCCTGAACACACACACATGTATAGTACAAGAAAATAGGACAAAATTCGAAGCATTTTTTTATTTGTTCAATGAAAAAAATGCACCACAATGCAGAATAACCATACACCTAAATGAAGGTCTGAGCCTATATAGTCTCACCCTCAGACATCACACAAAGCATCGCCCATGGACCTGTGGCAAATTATCTGATGCATGACATGGCACACTTTTCTGGAAACACTTTAGCAGATCCTCAGTTGTCCACTGATTGGTTTAAATATATAGCATTCTTGGAGTTGAGTATGCAGCAATCTTGCCTTTACCCAAAATGGTGACATGGTCAGATACAGCAGCTACCCTGGTTCTTAAGGACGGTGCTTTTATATCTTTTAATGTTGTCTGTTGATCCTCAAATAATATCATCCATATCCATAAGGAAACCACCTAGAAATACATCCATAATCACCAAAGCCTTTTAGGAAATTGGCAGCACATACAACCACCAGGGCTGCATCAGAAACCGCATAAATCCATACTATACAGTACACTAAAATCAGTATGCCAGCTGAGTAATATGTCCGAATTCATAGAATTCGAAAATCAGTATGCGAGAAGTACCCGGATGACTTACTACTTCCGGCAAGATTCTGAAGTGTGCATCCGATGCACGCTGTGATATTCCATGATACCCCGTGAGAGAATTCATGAATGGCAGTGAAGCGACGCAACGGATGCAGGTAGGTCATGTGACCATGACAAAATGGTGGATGTAGTACGTTAGAATTCCATTCATACTGCTCTCATTCATACTGTATAGAACATACTTTTCTAACGGCCGAGTAGTACGTTTAAATTTAAATGCAGTACCTACTGAGTTGTAGGCGGTTTTGGATGCAGCCCAACTCTTGCCAGTGACCATTGAGAAGCTACAAGGTCTTTTTTTTTTTACTGCTGAAGCTGACATTTGAGACCTCGTCCTCACCTACAGATGCTACTCGCACAAGGCTGCATCACAAGTGGTGTGAGAGAGATGAAAGCATGGTGTGCACAGAGATGTACAAGCTAGGCTAAGGTCTAGCCCCACCAGACCAGCTCGTCCAACACTCATGCGCTCAAATACACACTTGCTGGAAAGTAAACTGGACATAATCCAACTCAGCAGATCTACAAAGCATGAAGCAAGGGACTGTTGCGTGTTTGTCTTCACTGAAAAATGGCTGGACATCAACATCGTAGACCTGTTACTGAGGGGACAGAGATACACCTTTGTCTGGAAAGACCCACGAGGGAGGTCATGTCAATTCTTGTTTTGGTGGCAGAATCAAGACACTAGTCCTGTCTTGCCTTATGAGTTTTCTTAGGGTTGAGCACTCTTATCTTGTTCTTGTCAGTTTTTGTCTTTTGTATGAGCGCCATCTTGGCCTCACTCGGCTCGCTTGACGTCGGTGCACGAGGTCCGGACGTGCTCGGAGTGCGCACTCTCATCCTGGTCTTTGTGTTGTTTTGTTTGCGCCATAGTGTTTTCGTTCTAAGAGATTCAGTCCAGTTGGTTTCAGTTTTCATTTATCATGTGCTCGTGTCTTGCATTCTGTTTGTGTTGGTGTTGTGTAAGTACATGGCTTAATTTTTAAATTTTGGCTGCATGCTGTTGTGTTTTGTTTCATGTGAACAGGCAGTTAATGAGTTCTCTCAATGGCTGCGTGTTCTGATCCTGTTGTCTCATGAGAACATTGCTTGTGTTGTCTCTTTATGTCATGTGCTATCCTGTCTATTATCTAGTCCCACCCTCCCTGTTAACCCATTATTAGTTTATTATATTCACCTGTCTGTTAATTAATTATTTCTCCTTTATAGTTTCCTCATGTCTGCTATCCTGTGTCAGTTCATCATATGTCCTCTCAGTCTTGCCTTGTCGTGTCTTGCTCTGTCCAGCCCTGATCCCTGCCCGCACTGCCCAGTCAAGTTTGTTCGTTTAGTGTTTTAATTAACTTTAGTGCTTTTCATTAACTGTAAGCCGTTTTCCTCGTTTATTCTGATCGGTGTTTACATCCCACCGCAAGCGCAGGGGGGTACTGCTCTTTCACTGCTGGCTGATCTACTCACAGAGACAGAACAAAAACACCCAGACTGTTTTTATTATTCTTGGGGACTTTAATCAGGCAAAACTCACACATGAGCTGTCTAAATTCAGACAGCACATTACATGCCCTACCAGAGACAATATTCTGGACCATTGCTACACAACAATAAGAGATGCATATCGCTCCGTGGCCAGAGCAGCTCTAGGACTCTCCGATCACTGCCTGGTTCATCTTATACCAACTTACAGGCAAAAACTTAAAACTACTAAGCCAGTATTAAAGACTGTTAAAGACCAACGACACAGAGCAGGTCTTACAAGCCTGTTTTGAATGCACTGACTGAAGTGTTTTTGAAGCTGCAGCCATCGACCTGGACGAACTCACAGAGACCGTAACATCATACATCCATTTCTGTGAGGAGTTATGCATCCCTACAAGGACCTACTTGTCATTTAACAATGATAAACCATGGTTCACACCCAAACTTAGACAGCTTTGTCAGGTCAAAGATGATGCCTACAGGAGTGGGGACAGCATTCTCTACAATAGAACCAGGAACACTTTGACAAGGGATCGGTGTGGATAAAAAGAACTATGCCAAAAAGCTTGAAAATCAGTTTTCTGCTAACGACCCTGCATCAGTGTGGACTGGTCTGAGGATCACTACCAATCACAAAACATCTCCCCCAGTATCGATGGCAGTAAACTTCTCGCTAATGACCTGAACATGTTCTCCTGCAGATTTGACACCTTCTACCAGACACCCCCACACAGCCATCAACACCTCTACCCACCTCCAGCCACACCCGCCCTGACCATCTTTCTACACAGCCATCAACACCTACAGACATCTCCCTCTCCCCCCTGATCTTCAGATCAGTGAGGATAATGTGCGTCAGGTCTTCAATAAACAGAAGTGAAGGAAAGCGCTCCACCATCATCCCAATCCAGAAGAAGAAAATTATCACCACCGGACTCAACGACTACAGACCTGTTGCCTTAACATCTGTGGTCATGAAGTCATTTGAAAGACTAGTTCTAGCATATCTGAAGGACATCACCGGACCTTTGCTGGACCCCCTGCAGTTTGCCTATAGAGCAAACCGGTCTGTGGATGATGCAGTCAACATGGGACTGCATTATACCCTTCAACACCTGGACAAACCAGGGAACTATGCAAGGATTCTGTTTGTGGACCTCAGTTCTGCCTTCAACACCATCGTCCCATCACTGCTCGAGCACAAACTGACCCAGCTCTCTGTTCCTAGCTCTGTCTGTCAGTGGATCACCAGCTTTCTGACAGATAGACAACAGCTAGTCAGAATGGGCAAAATCACGTCTGACAGCCGCACCATCAGTACGGGTGCCCCCCAAGGATGTGTTCTCTCCCCACTGCTCTTCTCCCTGTACACCAACGACTGCACCACAAAAGATCCCTCCATCAAGCTCCTGAAGTTTGCCGACGACACTACTGTTATCGGCCTAATCCGGAGCGGTGACGAGTCTGCATACAGACAGGAGGTGGAGCGGCTGGCTTTATGGTGCAGATACAACAACCTGGAGCTGAACACGCTCAAAACGGTGGAGATGATAATGGACTTCAGGAGAAACCCTGCTGCACTCCCTCCACTCACCATCATGGACAGCACTGTGGCTACAGTGGAGTCATTCAGGTTCCTGGGCACCACCATCTCTCAGGATCTGAAGTGGGACACTCACATAAACTCTATTGTGAAGAAAGCCCAGCAGAGACTGTACTTCCTTCGTCAGCTGAGGAAGTTCAACCTGCCACAGGAGCTGCTCGTGCAGTTCTACTCAGCTGTCATCCAATCCATCCTCTGCACTTCAATCACCCTCTGGTTCGGCTCTGACCTCCGTAGACTACAGTGAATAGTCCGGACTGATGAACGTATAACTGGCACTACCCTTCCTACACTTCAAGAACTGTACTCTTCCACAGTGAGTAAAAGGGCTCGCAAAATCACCCTGGACGCCTTGCACCCAGCACACTTCCTGTTTGAACTGTTACCGCCTGGCCGGCGCTACAGAGCACCGAGCACAAAAACTGCCAGACACAGGAAAAGTTTCTTTCCTCAGGCCATCTACCTCATGAACAGTTAATATTTTTACTATTGTGCCAAAAACGTGCAATGCTTTCTCACACGCACTTGTACACAGCACCTTATAATAATATACATTGCAATACTTCTTACGCATTTGTACACAGCACCTTATAACAACATACAATGCAATACTTACGCTTTTGCACACAGCACCTTATAACCTGTATAATTATAACAATCTGTACATACATTTCAACATCCAGATCTTGTTGGACTGACTGCATCTCTGTTTAATGTCTATCGTCTTCTTTTTTCATATTTATTATGTGTTGTGACTTGTCACTTTATGTACACTGGAAGCTTCTGTAGCCAAAGCAAATTCCTTGTGTGTGTGAAGCACACTTGGCAATAAAACTGATTCTGATTCTGATTCTGTAGTGGATGGCCTGGACTATCAAGAAAACTTGGACCTGAAGGAGGCATTTAATACCTGCGTCACAGAGCCCCCCAGACCAGAGGGCACCTGCCGTTTTGACACTTCATTAACAGCTTCCATCTCAGCACAAAGCTCTGGCAGACTTACCAGATGCTTTCCAGTTCCATCCGGCTCATTTCCCTGTCCACCATGACTCCTTGCCCTACCGGCTCCCTGTTCAGCTGGCTCCCCTCAGGCCTCCAGCCCAGCCAGCTCCCCTCAGACCTTCAGCCCGGCCACCTCACTTCAAGCCTCCTGCTCAACCAGCTCCATTCAGGACTCCTGCCTTATCTCCCCTGACCAATCCTCCCTGGGTCGTCCCTCCTGCTCATCCCTGGTGTGTCCGTCTGTCACCCTGGATGGTCCCTCTGGCTCCACCCTGGCCCCCTGCCAGAGTCCCTGAGCCACTGAAACTGCCCCAGACTGTTCCATCAGTCCCACCCTGGACTGTCCCTCCTGCTCCTCCCTGGTTCCCAGCCTGAACTCCCAATCCTGCAACCTCGCCCTTCTGACTGCCAGTGTTCCTGAATCTCCTGACCCTCTCTGGCTTTGCCCTCTCATCCCTCCCTTGTTTGTCTTGAGGGGTTTGGTTTATTTCCCCTCCCTCTCTTTCCTAATGTTCTGTATGTTCACGTCCCTGTCTTGTGTTGTCGGATGTTGCCTGTTTTGTTTTGTTGTCACGTTTCTTGTCTGTCTTGTACCTTGTTGGATGTTCCCTTTAGGAACACCAGGTGGTGTCCCTTTTGGGCAGGGCTAGTCAGG
Organism: Danio albolineatus; assembly: GCA_903798035.1. Lineage (NCBI taxonomy): Eukaryota > Metazoa > Chordata > Actinopteri > Cypriniformes > Danionidae > Danio > Danio albolineatus. The sequence goes on along the minus strand of CAIGQQ010030303.1, from coordinate 7,233 downwards.
ATTCTGCTACTTTACCTGTGACAGTTCGTTATATATCATTTCCAGTCTTGCTTCATCATGTCCAGCCCTGATCCCTGCCAGCCCAGCCCAGTCAAGTTTGTTTGTTTTTTGTGTGTTTTATTTATGTTTCGCCCCTCAGGGTACTTTTCCTTGCTTTTTTTCTTTTATTTTATAATTAATAAACCCATTTTCTAATTTGCATTTGAGTCCTCGCTCCTTTCTCTAACCACAAATTGTGACATTATTTTGTCACAATTTACTGTGACTGTGACTTTAACCATGCAAATCCCAGTGTAGCCAAAATGTCAGTGCTGCCAAAGATTTACCAACATGTAAACTTTGCAACAAGGAGAAACAATGCTTTAGACATTGTTTACACAACCAAGAAGAATATATAAAAACCCAACCCTGCCCCCACCTTGGACACTGTAACCAAATCTCTGTTATGCTAATCCCAGATTACAAACCACTTCTGAAAATCACCAAATCAAAATCTCATCACAGTTGAGCCAGGAGACGGTACCTCAAAACTTTAGGTCTGCTACCAGTGCACAGACTTGAACATGTTTAAAGTGGCAGCCACAAACAATAACCATACAGACTTACATAAATGTACTGAAACTGTCAGTGTTTATATCAAAAAGTGGATTGATGATGTAACAGTCATTAAAGCCATCACCATATGTGCAAATTAGATGCAGTGGATGACAGCAGAGGTTGATGGGCTGCTTAAGACCAGAGATAAAGCCTTTATATTAGGGAACAAAGCAGCCCTCAAAACAGCATAAACCTTCCTATGGCATCAAGAGTGCAAAATGGTTATATGCTCAAAAAATCAATAATTACCTGACAGACAGTAAGAACACACAGAGCCTGTGGCAAACCATTCAGTCCATCACTGACTAAAAGCCTCCACCACAAGCTTGTGATGATGACACATCTCTTCCAGATCTCCCATCTCTCGACATCTCACCCTGAACCACTTTTATTTACAGTTTAAAATGCCGAATGACACACTTGCACAAAAACTACCCTCACCTGCCAATGACCAGATGCTCTGTCTCCAGCCAATGGGAGGAACCCTATCTAGGATTGACCCATGTAAGACTGCAGACAACATACCTGGCAATGTACTGAAACACTGTGCTGCACAGCTGACAGATGTCCTAACAAGAAGAACCTCTGTTGACCACTCTCACTGAGCATTGACAGCTCGACTGTGGTATAGGGTAAGCAGCACTAAATTACTGGGGGTGCACCTCACAGAGGATCTCACCTGGACCAGCAATACTGTACCATGTCCCTCTTCAAGAAGGCAAAACAATGCCTACAATTTCTTAGGTAGTTAAAAAGACTAAGCTTCCCTCCACCCATTTTCACCTTCTTCTACAGGGGAATCGTTGAGAGTGTGCTGACCAGCTGCATCATTGTCTGGTATGGAAACTGCAGTGTTGCTGGCCGCAAGAGTCTCCAGCGGACAATGAAAACAGCTGAGAAGATCATCTGTGCCCCTCTCCTCTCTACTCAGGACATTTCTTTCACAATGCTCCATCAAAGCTACCAGTATTGTGAAAGACTCACTCATTTCTTCTAGAGTCTCTTCTATCTACTGCAATAGGAAACCGGTTCTGGAGTATCAAAGCCTGCTCAGATAGACTCAGTTGTTTTTTTTTTACAAGCGGTTAAAGCACTCAGTTCTAATCATGTTACCCCATATTGAAATCTTATCCACAATCCCTCACAGGTGAGTGGTGACCAAACACCATGATCATGAGGATAACTTTGTGATAATGAGCCTTCATTAACTTGAATTAAATGGTGGATTGTTAAAAGTATACTCACTGCATAAATGCTTCTACCTGTGATGTCGACAAGCAGGCAGGTATGTGTACATGTATACTCGCTTTTTTTGTTGTGGCAGTGAAATCCTCATTTTGGTCATGAATGATAAGAGAAAGACATTATTCAAAACAGTAATAGTTTCATTTTATTTGTGGATACAAATATAACAGAACCTTGCTTTTATAAAACAAAAACAACTTTCTCCTTGTCCATTGGTTGGTTAACTTGCCTTATCTTCCGACAATGCCAGAACTTCAACTGAAAGAAAATCCGATCAGAATAGCCATTAAGCAGCTGTCAATGAACATGTCAGTTCAATGACACACAGATTTTAGCCCAGGATTGCAGGAATCTTTTTATGATTTCCCAATTTTGTCTCAGATGATCGTGGCTGAAGTTGCATGGTATGAGCAGGGTTTTAGTCAATTTATGATCTGGCATATAGACTAAGTGGGACTGTCTTGTCTCTCCAGATGAAGACTCTTTGTTTGTCATTGGATTTCTGTTACCTTGGAGGCTCATTATGAGCCCAACATTGTGTCTATTGATGGCAGAGGTGGCGACACAGTGGCGCAGTAGGTAGTGCTGTCGCATCACAGCAAGAAGGTTGCTGGTTCAAGCCTCGGCTGCATGTTCTCCCCATGTTCGCGTGGGTTTCCTCTGGGTGCTCTGGTTTCCCCCACAAGTCCAAAGACGTGGTATAGGTGAATTGGGTAAGCTAAATTGTCCATAGTGTATGTGTGTGAATGAGAATGTGTGGATGTTTCCCAGAGATGGATTGCAGCTGGAAGGGCATCCACTGCATAAAACAAATGCTGGATAAATTGGCGGTTCATTCAGCTGTGGCAACCCCGGATTAATAAAGGGACTAAGCCGACAAGAAAATGAATGTATGAATGAATGAACGAATGAATGATGGCAGAGGCAGAATCTCAAATGATGTTGTTCCTTTCCACGAAGGACAGCTTAGAAATATTTTGGCTATTCTGCTATGATTTTACTGGAGAAAGGAAACAGGGAACCAATTTAGTTGGTCTGTTGGAGTTGTCTCCCTGAAAGCAGTGTAAAAGTATATCCATTTGTTCTATGGTGTTACGATCTTTTTAGGTCTAGGGATATGACCGCAACAGAAAATAAATGGTTGGAGATGGGTGATGTGCAACAACTGGAGAGAGAGAGAGAGAGAACTCATCTCCTCAAGCAGAATGGCTAGAAACTTAACACAACAAGATCAAATCAAGAAAAAGAGAAGTTTATTTACATATCAAAATATAACAAAGAAAACGGTATTAATTCAGAAGGAATTAGCATTTATTATACAATTAATTAGCTTTATAAGAGCGCTCTCTGTACTGTCATGTGACCTGAAACCAGATCGAAAATTGTCTAAACATCCCTTGTTAACCTGGTATGTAAGAACTTGTTAGCCTGGTATGTATGCTTTTATTTGTATTATAACAGATGAAGCTGCTGCACTAGATGGCAGTATTAAAAATACATATTTCCTTCAATAAGTATAAAATGTACTGCTGCGCCCCAATTCACATACTTATACTATGCCCTAAAAGTATGTACTTTTTTGTAAACTAAAAGTATATACTTTTGAATGTGTAAGAGAAGAGTATGAAAGCTATGAAACATACTAGTTCCTCATTAACAGATTGTTATGTTGCTTAGCACCTGTCAATCATCATCCACATTTCTTTCATATTTAATTACCCACCCTATTGCCTTATTGCCGAAAGCTGCGATCACACTAGAGTTTGAGCATGCAAAATTCTGTCATAAAAAGACAGAAAAAAGGGTGCAGATTAAACAAGCAGAGACATTAAACAGATTAGACTTTTAAAAAAGCGAGTGATTGCTCAATACTTCAAATTTCTGTACAGAGAGGTCATGTTTTGATCTTCGATATGTCTCACACATTCACATGATGTGATTTCGCAGGTTAGAGTTTACCAAGCTGTAACTTTCCAAAGCAGCAACTGTGAAACTTGTCGCATGAGCTTCAGGTTTGCGGCATTCGCATGTGTATGAATGGATGTCTATCGGGAGAAAAGTGCTGTGTTCTGGGCTTTATTGAGAAGCAGCAGCAGCAGCTTAGTCCACCATTTGCGAGTCTTTCATGAATGTAATGAAATTTAACACAGAATGTAACACAGAAAACACAGTTTAATATGTTATTGATTAACAGTCATTCAACTATCTTTACCAAAGCCACTCTTAATTGACGGTTTGTCCCTCATGTCCACCATGTTTGTAGTTTGTTTACACATTTTACCGAAATTTGTTGTTCTAATCAAATTCACATCCAACGTGCAATGTATTGTGGGTAATATTAGAGTATGAATGCTTCTAGACTTTGAGTTTTACCAGAAATAGTAAACCACCTGGGAACTTTTGGCATACTCTTTTAAAAATACTATGGTTTTTGACATACTAATTCTATTTTTGAACACTATTTAGGATGGATAGTATGCGAATTGGAACACAGCATAAGTGTTTAATGTATGTGAAGTCGACATGAAATCAAAATGTACTCTTTTTATTTTATAAGTATATAGTAGTACTTGTTTTAAACAATGTATCTGGGCACTTTTTTCACACTTTTGCTCACATAATCTTTAATTAAATACCACAACCTTTCTTTTCCCCTATACTTTTGGTCACATGGAATGCCTTTAGAGCGGTGCTATCAGAGAAAAAAATTATCTCTTTGTTCTCATTATCATCAGGCATCTTAAAAGATCAAACCAGAGGGTACATGCCAATAGTGATACCAGTAGACACTTAGTACAAACTTATATTCAAATTATTCTCCATTTTGTTAGCAACATCAAAAGATGCAACGATCGAATCGGTCACAAAGGACGAATTCATGCAGCACCCTACATTTTTTTTCAGTAACGTCGAAATCAAAAGTACATCACAATATGGGAAAAAAAATTACTTCCGTTTCATGCTGACTTTAGCTGTCACCACTCAATGGTAATTAAGGCAGGCTCTCTTATTTCCCTGTGGCAAAATAATCTTTTAGTTTAGGGCTCTCCTAATGAGCCAATTATCTAAAGCAGGTGTGTCAAATAAGGTTACATACTCAATGTGCATAGCTCTGGGCCCTCAGAAACAGGACTGAAAACCCCTGCCACTAAATGGTAATATATTGAAACCACTAAATGGTAATATATTGGTAATGTTATAAGTGCAAAAGGGGCTTATTTAAATTATAATGCCAGCTGCACTTAAGCAATTACTTTGCCAATGTTAACTTGCTTTATTATTTTAAGGCAGACTCATCTGTAAGATTTCACATTGCATTCTTTAGTTCATAAGTAATATGAATGTACCTTGTTTGTATATTTAAAGTCCTGGGCAGTGCTAAAAATTAATTGTGTCACACTCATTTGTACTCCATTTACAGCATAGGTCTTAAACTCGATTCTGGGAAGGCCACAGCACTGCACAGTTTTGCTCTCACTCTAATTAAACACACCTGATCCAACTAATCAAGGTGTTCAAGATTAGAAGCTATTAAGTTGGTGTGAGTTGGAGCTAAACTGTGCAGAGCCAGGGTCCTCCAAAAAGTTAGAAGTTAGAGGTTAGTCTTGCATTTAATAAAGTTAGAAGATGGGCAGCACAGCGGCTCAATGGTTACCACAGTCGCTGGTTCGCACACCAAGAAGGTCGCTGGTTCAAGTCCCAGCTGGGCCAGTTGCCATTTCTGTGTGGAGTTTGCATGTTCCTGTGGGTTTCCTGTAGACCTGGTTTCTCCCACAGTCCAAAGAAATGTGATATAAGTGAATTAAATGAACTAAATTGGCTTTGGTGTATGAGTGTGTGTGAATGTAAGAGTGTATGGATGTCACATACACTTTCATGCAGTGAAATCCCCGACCATACTCATTCATTCATTTTCTTTTCGGCTTAGCCCCTTTATTAATCTGGGGTCGCCACAGCGGAATGAACTGCCAACTTTTCCAGCATTTGTTTTACGCAGCGGATGCCCTTCTAGCCGCAACCCATCTCTGGGAAACATCCATACACATTCATTCACACTCATACACTACGGACAATTTAGCCTTACCCAATTCACCTGCATTGCATGTCTTTGGGCTTGTGGGAGAAACTGGAGCACGCGGAGGCAACCCATGCAACCACAGGGAGAACATGCAAACTCCACACAGAAATGCCAACTGACCCAGCCGAGGCTCAAACCAGCGACCTTCTTGCTGTGATGCGAACGTGCTACTTACTATGCCACCGTGGTGACCCCGACCATACTATATGCTGGAATAGTTGGCGGTCCATTTCGCTTTGGCCCTTGATAAATAAGGGATTAAACCAAAGGAAAATGAATGAATGAGAAAGTTAGAAGGAAGCACATGTTTCAGATTTTTAGTACCCGTTTTAGGAGAGTGTTGTCTGAGTTTAACGATGCTACAGGCAGTGGCATTGAATAAGTCTCTTATCTGTGATCAGTTAATTATCACTAAATTATCTAGCAGTGGCAAATAGCTTTGCTTTTGTATTTAATTTGATTACAGCATTGTTTAAATTTAGATCGACAAAATATATTTTAACTGTTAAAATGTAAAGGGAATACTGTTGTAAAAAGCACCTTATTTCATTAAAATGTATGTAAAGCAAATTTTATTTACATTTTGTTATATACCAGAACTTTTAAAATAAATGTTTGCAATTCATTACTTTTATATTCATTACAGTTCTTATTAAATTAGGATTTTTTTCGAGGGTGGGCTAGCATAACCAACTAAATAGGAAAAGTTAATTTCATGTAGCCACTGAAACTAACTTGCACCGGAAAAAACATTTAAAGATGATTTGGATTTACCAATTTATTTTTTAAAGTTATGTGGTTGTAAACAATTTATTTGAATTAAATTTAACTGGATTGAAACAAATTAAGTTAAACATTATTAAATTACGGGCTACACGGTTTTCCTCGTGTTTGCGTGGGTTTCCTCCGGGTGCTCCGGTTTCCCCCACAGTCCAAAGATATGCGGTACAGGTGAATTGGGTAAGCTAAATTGTTCATAGTGTGTAAGTGTGAATGAGTGTGTATGGATGTTACCCAGAGATGGGTTGCGGCTGGGAGGGCATCCGCTGTGTAAAACAAATGCTGGATAAGTAAGGGACTAAGCCGAAAAGAAAATGAATGAATGAATGAATTACTAAATTACATTTGTTTGTTTAAATTCAACAAATAAATAGTTTGCAACAGTTTTGCAGACATCATTTTTTCAGTGTACTTGAAATTATAATCTAATAATATAATATATTGATAAGTAGTAAACTCCGTTATTGATCCAAATATGTATAATTAATTATAATTTAATTATTAATATTTCCTATCAGGGATGACACGGTGGC
>CAIGQQ010030301.1:0-14420 GCA_903798035.1 Danio albolineatus | reverse complement strand
ACGGTGGCCCAGTGGTTAGCACTGTTGCCTCACAGCAAGCACGTCACTGGTTCTAGTCCAAGCCAGCTGACGTTTCTGTGTGGAGTTTACACGTTCTCCCTGTGCTCACGTGGGTTTCCCCCAGGTTCCCCGGTTTCCTCCCACCATCCAAAAACATGCAACTTAAGTTAATTGACTAATCTAAATCGGCACTTTAGACGTGCTCCTTGTAAGTAGTTATTTTTTCATAGCAATCACTATCCGTTCATTAGCTACCCGCAGGGGAGTTCTCGAGATCTACCTGAGCACAAACTCCCCTCTCGCCTTGCAAATGGGAGGGAGCCCCGGGCTTTATTATCAATCATCAGCTAAGTGTGAATTCTTGAAATGGAACCATGAATTCTTATGTGTAACAAAATATTTTGCAGGAGAAAGTCCTGCCATCTGTTAGTGACGTCTAACTGAATCAAAACTGGGTTTTAGAGCTAGACAATGATCTAAAGCACACCAGCAAGCACTTCTGAATGGCTGAAGAAAAAACTAATTGAAGACTTTGGAGTGGCCTAGTCAAAGTCCTGACCTGAGTTCAATTAAGATGCTGTGGTATGACCTTAAAAAGAAGGTTCATGCTCGAAAACAATGTCTATTACGAAAGGTTTATTCATCGTTTCATGACCTCTCAGTAAGACTGTTGTAATGCGTTACTAGATGGTTGCCTTGTAGGCCCAATTAACATTCAGCTGAATCAAATTGCAGCTGCAGAACTAAGAAATATAATTATATATTAATCCGTTTTTTTTTTTCGACATTGCCCTGGCTCCCTATTACACATTGTATAAATTAAAACATTCTATTTACAACCTACACAATTCTGAATGACTTTGCTCCTGGTGCTCCAGCTCCCGGTGTATTACAGCCCCTTAGGTTCAATATGCTCAGTTAGTTCTGAACAATTGATTATTCCTAGAACATCACAATTGACTCTAGGCAAAAGATCCTTCTCATATCTGGGACTTAAACCTTGGAACAGCCTCCCTAGCACATTTCAGGAGGTATACACAGTGTACTGTCAGAGCTGGGTTACAACAAGAAGGGCATTTGGGGGTAAAACATGTACCAGAGTAATTGCAGTGTGAGTCATTCCACGGTGGCGACTCCTGATAAAGCAGGGGCTAACCCGAAGGAGAGTGAGTAAGTGAGTGAATGAGTCCACAGAGCAACCACCTAGTAACGCACTGCAATCATCTAGCCTTGAGGTCATGAATGCATAAATATGTATTTTTCCACTTGACATTGAGCGCATATCTTGGAATTTAAAATTTGGTTGTATTTTTAAAATGGAAAAACACAAATGCTACAAATGTGGTTTTCAAATGCAAAATCAGAATTTAAATTGGTCAAGTGGAGACAGTGTGATAAAGCCAATTATGAATTGGGAATGGTTAGAAGGACATGACTGGCAGAGGCCAGGGGACAAATTTGGCCAGGATACGGGGGTTGCATCCATACTCTTTATGAAGGACATTCTGAGATTTTTAATAACCACAATGTCAAGACCTCAGTTTAACTTATCATCTGAATGATGGTGCTCACAGATGTACCATCAATTTACTAGGGCACTAGGAGCCACACTCACTAGTACTGCTTTCAGCAGCAGCTAGAGAGCCAGCTGCCACAAGATGATATGTCCTCTGTAGTGATTCTTACACTTACTTAGGCTAATTTAATATAATACTTGGTTCTCATGACACTGCTAATAATTCAAATTTTGGGTTACTTTTTCCACTCTTCTAAAGATTTTATTTATTTTTTTAAATATGTTTCCTCAGTCTGAGCAGTTCAAGACTCCTGAACACACACACATGTATAGTACAAGAAAATAGGACAAAATTCGAAGCATTTTTTTATTTGTTCAATGAAAAAAATGCACCACAATGCAGAATAACCATACACCTAAATGAAGGTCTGAGCCTATATAGTCTCACCCTCAGACATCACACAAAGCATCGCCCATGGACCTGTGGCAAATTATCTGATGCATGACATGGCACACTTTTCTGGAAACACTTTAGCAGATCCTCAGTTGTCCACTGATTGGTTTAAATATATAGCATTCTTGGAGTTGAGTATGCAGCAATCTTGCCTTTACCCAAAATGGTGACATGGTCAGATACAGCAGCTACCCTGGTTCTTAAGGACGGTGCTTTTATATCTTTTAATGTTGTCTGTTGATCCTCAAATAATATCATCCATATCCATAAGGAAACCACCTAGAAATACATCCATAATCACCAAAGCCTTTTAGGAAATTGGCAGCACATACAACCACCAGGGCTGCATCAGAAACCGCATAAATCCATACTATACAGTACACTAAAATCAGTATGCCAGCTGAGTAATATGTCCGAATTCATAGAATTCGAAAATCAGTATGCGAGAAGTACCCGGATGACTTACTACTTCCGGCAAGATTCTGAAGTGTGCATCCGATGCACGCTGTGATATTCCATGATACCCCGTGAGAGAATTCATGAATGGCAGTGAAGCGACGCAACGGATGCAGGTAGGTCATGTGACCATGACAAAATGGTGGATGTAGTACGTTAGAATTCCATTCATACTGCTCTCATTCATACTGTATAGAACATACTTTTCTAACGGCCGAGTAGTACGTTTAAATTTAAATGCAGTACCTACTGAGTTGTAGGCGGTTTTGGATGCAGCCCAACTCTTGCCAGTGACCATTGAGAAGCTACAAGGTCTTTTTTTTTTTACTGCTGAAGCTGACATTTGAGACCTCGTCCTCACCTACAGATGCTACTCGCACAAGGCTGCATCACAAGTGGTGTGAGAGAGATGAAAGCATGGTGTGCACAGAGATGTACAAGCTAGGCTAAGGTCTAGCCCCACCAGACCAGCTCGTCCAACACTCATGCGCTCAAATACACACTTGCTGGAAAGTAAACTGGACATAATCCAACTCAGCAGATCTACAAAGCATGAAGCAAGGGACTGTTGCGTGTTTGTCTTCACTGAAAAATGGCTGGACATCAACATCGTAGACCTGTTACTGAGGGGACAGAGATACACCTTTGTCTGGAAAGACCCACGAGGGAGGTCATGTCAATTCTTGTTTTGGTGGCAGAATCAAGACACTAGTCCTGTCTTGCCTTATGAGTTTTCTTAGGGTTGAGCACTCTTATCTTGTTCTTGTCAGTTTTTGTCTTTTGTATGAGCGCCATCTTGGCCTCACTCGGCTCGCTTGACGTCGGTGCACGAGGTCCGGACGTGCTCGGAGTGCGCACTCTCATCCTGGTCTTTGTGTTGTTTTGTTTGCGCCATAGTGTTTTCGTTCTAAGAGATTCAGTCCAGTTGGTTTCAGTTTTCATTTATCATGTGCTCGTGTCTTGCATTCTGTTTGTGTTGGTGTTGTGTAAGTACATGGCTTAATTTTTAAATTTTGGCTGCATGCTGTTGTGTTTTGTTTCATGTGAACAGGCAGTTAATGAGTTCTCTCAATGGCTGCGTGTTCTGATCCTGTTGTCTCATGAGAACATTGCTTGTGTTGTCTCTTTATGTCATGTGCTATCCTGTCTATTATCTAGTCCCACCCTCCCTGTTAACCCATTATTAGTTTATTATATTCACCTGTCTGTTAATTAATTATTTCTCCTTTATAGTTTCCTCATGTCTGCTATCCTGTGTCAGTTCATCATATGTCCTCTCAGTCTTGCCTTGTCGTGTCTTGCTCTGTCCAGCCCTGATCCCTGCCCGCACTGCCCAGTCAAGTTTGTTCGTTTAGTGTTTTAATTAACTTTAGTGCTTTTCATTAACTGTAAGCCGTTTTCCTCGTTTATTCTGATCGGTGTTTACATCCCACCGCAAGCGCAGGGGGGTACTGCTCTTTCACTGCTGGCTGATCTACTCACAGAGACAGAACAAAAACACCCAGACTGTTTTTATTATTCTTGGGGACTTTAATCAGGCAAAACTCACACATGAGCTGTCTAAATTCAGACAGCACATTACATGCCCTACCAGAGACAATATTCTGGACCATTGCTACACAACAATAAGAGATGCATATCGCTCCGTGGCCAGAGCAGCTCTAGGACTCTCCGATCACTGCCTGGTTCATCTTATACCAACTTACAGGCAAAAACTTAAAACTACTAAGCCAGTATTAAAGACTGTTAAAGACCAACGACACAGAGCAGGTCTTACAAGCCTGTTTTGAATGCACTGACTGAAGTGTTTTTGAAGCTGCAGCCATCGACCTGGACGAACTCACAGAGACCGTAACATCATACATCCATTTCTGTGAGGAGTTATGCATCCCTACAAGGACCTACTTGTCATTTAACAATGATAAACCATGGTTCACACCCAAACTTAGACAGCTTTGTCAGGTCAAAGATGATGCCTACAGGAGTGGGGACAGCATTCTCTACAATAGAACCAGGAACACTTTGACAAGGGATCGGTGTGGATAAAAAGAACTATGCCAAAAAGCTTGAAAATCAGTTTTCTGCTAACGACCCTGCATCAGTGTGGACTGGTCTGAGGATCACTACCAATCACAAAACATCTCCCCCAGTATCGATGGCAGTAAACTTCTCGCTAATGACCTGAACATGTTCTCCTGCAGATTTGACACCTTCTACCAGACACCCCCACACAGCCATCAACACCTCTACCCACCTCCAGCCACACCCGCCCTGACCATCTTTCTACACAGCCATCAACACCTACAGACATCTCCCTCTCCCCCCTGATCTTCAGATCAGTGAGGATAATGTGCGTCAGGTCTTCAATAAACAGAAGTGAAGGAAAGCGCTCCACCATCATCCCAATCCAGAAGAAGAAAATTATCACCACCGGACTCAACGACTACAGACCTGTTGCCTTAACATCTGTGGTCATGAAGTCATTTGAAAGACTAGTTCTAGCATATCTGAAGGACATCACCGGACCTTTGCTGGACCCCCTGCAGTTTGCCTATAGAGCAAACCGGTCTGTGGATGATGCAGTCAACATGGGACTGCATTATACCCTTCAACACCTGGACAAACCAGGGAACTATGCAAGGATTCTGTTTGTGGACCTCAGTTCTGCCTTCAACACCATCGTCCCATCACTGCTCGAGCACAAACTGACCCAGCTCTCTGTTCCTAGCTCTGTCTGTCAGTGGATCACCAGCTTTCTGACAGATAGACAACAGCTAGTCAGAATGGGCAAAATCACGTCTGACAGCCGCACCATCAGTACTGGTGCCCCCCAAGGATGTGTTCTCTCCCCACTGCTCTTCTCCCTGTACACCAACGACTGCACCACAAAAGATCCCTCCATCAAGCTCCTGAAGTTTGCCGACGACACTACTGTTATCGGCCTAATCCGGAGCGGTGACGAGTCTGCATACAGACAGGAGGTGGAGCGGCTGGCTTTATGGTGCAGATACAACAACCTGGAGCTGAACACGCTCAAAACGGTGGAGATGATAATGGACTTCAGGAGAAACCCTGCTGCACTCCCTCCACTCACCATCATGGACAGCACTGTGGCTACAGTGGAGTCATTCAGGTTCCTGGGCACCACCATCTCTCAGGATCTGAAGTGGGACACTCACATAAACTCTATTGTGAAGAAAGCCCAGCAGAGACTGTACTTCCTTCGTCAGCTGAGGAAGTTCAACCTGCCACAGGAGCTGCTCGTGCAGTTCTACTCAGCTGTCATCCAATCCATCCTCTGCACTTCAATCACCCTCTGGTTCGGCTCTGACCTCCGTAGACTACAGTGAATAGTCCGGACTGATGAACGTATAACTGGCACTACCCTTCCTACACTTCAAGAACTGTACTCTTCCACAGTGAGTAAAAGGGCTCGCAAAATCACCCTGGACGCCTTGCACCCAGCACACTTCCTGTTTGAACTGTTACCGCCTGGCCGGCGCTACAGAGCACCGAGCACAAAAACTGCCAGACACAGGAAAAGTTTCTTTCCTCAGGCCATCTACCTCATGAACAGTTAATATTTTTACTATTGTGCCAAAAACGTGCAATGCTTTCTCACACGCACTTGTACACAGCACCTTATAATAATATACATTGCAATACTTCTTACGCATTTGTACACAGCACCTTATAACAACATACAATGCAATACTTACGCTTTTGCACACAGCACCTTATAACCTGTATAATTATAACAATCTGTACATACATTTCAACATCCAGATCTTGTTGGACTGACTGCATCTCTGTTTAATGTCTATCGTCTTCTTTTTTCATATTTATTATGTGTTGTGACTTGTCACTTTATGTACACTGGAAGCTTCTGTAGCCAAAGCAAATTCCTTGTGTGTGTGAAGCACACTTGGCAATAAAACTGATTCTGATTCTGATTCTGTAGTGGATGGCCTGGACTATCAAGAAAACTTGGACCTGAAGGAGGCATTTAATACCTGCGTCACAGAGCCCCCCAGACCAGAGGGCACCTGCCGTTTTGACACTTCATTAACAGCTTCCATCTCAGCACAAAGCTCTGGCAGACTTACCAGATGCTTTCCAGTTCCATCCGGCTCATTTCCCTGTCCACCATGACTCCTTGCCCTACCGGCTCCCTGTTCAGCTGGCTCCCCTCAGGCCTCCAGCCCAGCCAGCTCCCCTCAGACCTTCAGCCCGGCCACCTCACTTCAAGCCTCCTGCTCAACCAGCTCCATTCAGGACTCCTGCCTTATCTCCCCTGACCAATCCTCCCTGGGTCGTCCCTCCTGCTCATCCCTGGTGTGTCCGTCTGTCACCCTGGATGGTCCCTCTGGCTCCACCCTGGCCCCCTGCCAGAGTCCCTGAGCCACTGAAACTGCCCCAGACTGTTCCATCAGTCCCACCCTGGACTGTCCCTCCTGCTCCTCCCTGGTTCCCAGCCTGAACTCCCAATCCTGCAACCTCGCCCTTCTGACTGCCAGTGTTCCTGAATCTCCTGACCCTCTCTGGCTTTGCCCTCTCATCCCTCCCTTGTTTGTCTTGAGGGGTTTGGTTTATTTCCCCTCCCTCTCTTTCCTAATGTTCTGTATGTTCACGTCCCTGTCTTGTGTTGTCGGATGTTGCCTGTTTTGTTTTGTTGTCACGTTTCTTGTCTGTCTTGTACCTTGTTGGATGTTCCCTTTAGGAACACCAGGTGGTGTCCCTTTTGGGCAGGGCTAGTCAGGATTCTGCTACTTTACCTGTGACAGTTCGTTATATATCATTTCCAGTCTTGCTTCATCATGTCCAGCCCTGATCCCTGCCAGCCCAGCCCAGTCAAGTTTGTTTGTTTTTTGTGTGTTTTATTTATGTTTCGCCCCTCAGGGTACTTTTCCTTGCTTTTTTTCTTTTATTTTATAATTAATAAACCCATTTTCTAATTTGCATTTGAGTCCTCGCTCCTTTCTCTAACCACAAATTGTGACATTATTTTGTCACAATTTACTGTGACTGTGACTTTAACCATGCAAATCCCAGTGTAGCCAAAATGTCAGTGCTGCCAAAGATTTACCAACATGTAAACTTTGCAACAAGGAGAAACAATGCTTTAGACATTGTTTACACAACCAAGAAGAATATATAAAAACCCAACCCTGCCCCCACCTTGGACACTGTAACCAAATCTCTGTTATGCTAATCCCAGATTACAAACCACTTCTGAAAATCACCAAATCAAAATCTCATCACAGTTGAGCCAGGAGACGGTACCTCAAAACTTTAGGTCTGCTACCAGTGCACAGACTTGAACATGTTTAAAGTGGCAGCCACAAACAATAACCATACAGACTTACATAAATGTACTGAAACTGTCAGTGTTTATATCAAAAAGTGGATTGATGATGTAACAGTCATTAAAGCCATCACCATATGTGCAAATTAGATGCAGTGGATGACAGCAGAGGTTGATGGGCTGCTTAAGACCAGAGATAAAGCCTTTATATTAGGGAACAAAGCAGCCCTCAAAACAGCATAAACCTTCCTATGGCATCAAGAGTGCAAAATGGTTATATGCTCAAAAAATCAATAATTACCTGACAGACAGTAAGAACACACAGAGCCTGTGGCAAACCATTCAGTCCATCACTGACTAAAAGCCTCCACCACAAGCTTGTGATGATGACACATCTCTTCCAGATCTCCCATCTCTCGACATCTCACCCTGAACCACTTTTATTTACAGTTTAAAATGCCGAATGACACACTTGCACAAAAACTACCCTCACCTGCCAATGACCAGATGCTCTGTCTCCAGCCAATGGGAGGAACCCTATCTAGGATTGACCCATGTAAGACTGCAGACAACATACCTGGCAATGTACTGAAACACTGTGCTGCACAGCTGACAGATGTCCTAACAAGAAGAACCTCTGTTGACCACTCTCACTGAGCATTGACAGCTCGACTGTGGTATAGGGTAAGCAGCACTAAATTACTGGGGGTGCACCTCACAGAGGATCTCACCTGGACCAGCAATACTGTACCATGTCCCTCTTCAAGAAGGCAAAACAATGCCTACAATTTCTTAGGTAGTTAAAAAGACTAAGCTTCCCTCCACCCATTTTCACCTTCTTCTACAGGGGAATCGTTGAGAGTGTGCTGACCAGCTGCATCATTGTCTGGTATGGAAACTGCAGTGTTGCTGGCCGCAAGAGTCTCCAGCGGACAATGAAAACAGCTGAGAAGATCATCTGTGCCCCTCTCCTCTCTACTCAGGACATTTCTTTCACAATGCTCCATCAAAGCTACCAGTATTGTGAAAGACTCACTCATTTCTTCTAGAGTCTCTTCTATCTACTGCAATAGGAAACCGGTTCTGGAGTATCAAAGCCTGCTCAGATAGACTCAGTTGTTTTTTTTTTACAAGCGGTTAAAGCACTCAGTTCTAATCATGTTACCCCATATTGAAATCTTATCCACAATCCCTCACAGGTGAGTGGTGACCAAACACCATGATCATGAGGATAACTTTGTGATAATGAGCCTTCATTAACTTGAATTAAATGGTGGATTGTTAAAAGTATACTCACTGCATAAATGCTTCTACCTGTGATGTCGACAAGCAGGCAGGTATGTGTACATGTATACTCGCTTTTTTTGTTGTGGCAGTGAAATCCTCATTTTGGTCATGAATGATAAGAGAAAGACATTATTCAAAACAGTAATAGTTTCATTTTATTTGTGGATACAAATATAACAGAACCTTGCTTTTATAAAACAAAAACAACTTTCTCCTTGTCCATTGGTTGGTTAACTTGCCTTATCTTCCGACAATGCCAGAACTTCAACTGAAAGAAAATCCGATCAGAATAGCCATTAAGCAGCTGTCAATGAACATGTCAGTTCAATGACACACAGATTTTAGCCCAGGATTGCAGGAATCTTTTTATGATTTCCCAATTTTGTCTCAGATGATCGTGGCTGAAGTTGCATGGTATGAGCAGGGTTTTAGTCAATTTATGATCTGGCATATAGACTAAGTGGGACTGTCTTGTCTCTCCAGATGAAGACTCTTTGTTTGTCATTGGATTTCTGTTACCTTGGAGGCTCATTATGAGCCCAACATTGTGTCTATTGATGGCAGAGGTGGCGACACAGTGGCGCAGTAGGTAGTGCTGTCGCATCACAGCAAGAAGGTTGCTGGTTCAAGCCTCGGCTGCATGTTCTCCCCATGTTCGCGTGGGTTTCCTCTGGGTGCTCTGGTTTCCCCCACAAGTCCAAAGACGTGGTATAGGTGAATTGGGTAAGCTAAATTGTCCATAGTGTATGTGTGTGAATGAGAATGTGTGGATGTTTCCCAGAGATGGATTGCAGCTGGAAGGGCATCCACTGCATAAAACAAATGCTGGATAAATTGGCGGTTCATTCAGCTGTGGCAACCCCGGATTAATAAAGGGACTAAGCCGACAAGAAAATGAATGTATGAATGAATGAACGAATGAATGATGGCAGAGGCAGAATCTCAAATGATGTTGTTCCTTTCCACGAAGGACAGCTTAGAAATATTTTGGCTATTCTGCTATGATTTTACTGGAGAAAGGAAACAGGGAACCAATTTAGTTGGTCTGTTGGAGTTGTCTCCCTGAAAGCAGTGTAAAAGTATATCCATTTGTTCTATGGTGTTACGATCTTTTTAGGTCTAGGGATATGACCGCAACAGAAAATAAATGGTTGGAGATGGGTGATGTGCAACAACTGGAGAGAGAGAGAGAGAGAACTCATCTCCTCAAGCAGAATGGCTAGAAACTTAACACAACAAGATCAAATCAAGAAAAAGAGAAGTTTATTTACATATCAAAATATAACAAAGAAAACGGTATTAATTCAGAAGGAATTAGCATTTATTATACAATTAATTAGCTTTATAAGAGCGCTCTCTGTACTGTCATGTGACCTGAAACCAGATCGAAAATTGTCTAAACATCCCTTGTTAACCTGGTATGTAAGAACTTGTTAGCCTGGTATGTATGCTTTTATTTGTATTATAACAGATGAAGCTGCTGCACTAGATGGCAGTATTAAAAATACATATTTCCTTCAATAAGTATAAAATGTACTGCTGCGCCCCAATTCACATACTTATACTATGCCCTAAAAGTATGTACTTTTTTGTAAACTAAAAGTATATACTTTTGAATGTGTAAGAGAAGAGTATGAAAGCTATGAAACATACTAGTTCCTCATTAACAGATTGTTATGTTGCTTAGCACCTGTCAATCATCATCCACATTTCTTTCATATTTAATTACCCACCCTATTGCCTTATTGCCGAAAGCTGCGATCACACTAGAGTTTGAGCATGCAAAATTCTGTCATAAAAAGACAGAAAAAAGGGTGCAGATTAAACAAGCAGAGACATTAAACAGATTAGACTTTTAAAAAAGCGAGTGATTGCTCAATACTTCAAATTTCTGTACAGAGAGGTCATGTTTTGATCTTCGATATGTCTCACACATTCACATGATGTGATTTCGCAGGTTAGAGTTTACCAAGCTGTAACTTTCCAAAGCAGCAACTGTGAAACTTGTCGCATGAGCTTCAGGTTTGCGGCATTCGCATGTGTATGAATGGATGTCTATCGGGAGAAAAGTGCTGTGTTCTGGGCTTTATTGAGAAGCAGCAGCAGCAGCTTAGTCCACCATTTGCGAGTCTTTCATGAATGTAATGAAATTTAACACAGAATGTAACACAGAAAACACAGTTTAATATGTTATTGATTAACAGTCATTCAACTATCTTTACCAAAGCCACTCTTAATTGACGGTTTGTCCCTCATGTCCACCATGTTTGTAGTTTGTTTACACATTTTACCGAAATTTGTTGTTCTAATCAAATTCACATCCAACGTGCAATGTATTGTGGGTAATATTAGAGTATGAATGCTTCTAGACTTTGAGTTTTACCAGAAATAGTAAACCACCTGGGAACTTTTGGCATACTCTTTTAAAAATACTATGGTTTTTGACATACTAATTCTATTTTTGAACACTATTTAGGATGGATAGTATGCGAATTGGAACACAGCATAAGTGTTTAATGTATGTGAAGTCGACATGAAATCAAAATGTACTCTTTTTATTTTATAAGTATATAGTAGTACTTGTTTTAAACAATGTATCTGGGCACTTTTTTCACACTTTTGCTCACATAATCTTTAATTAAATACCACAACCTTTCTTTTCCCCTATACTTTTGGTCACATGGAATGCCTTTAGAGCGGTGCTATCAGAGAAAAAAATTATCTCTTTGTTCTCATTATCATCAGGCATCTTAAAAGATCAAACCAGAGGGTACATGCCAATAGTGATACCAGTAGACACTTAGTACAAACTTATATTCAAATTATTCTCCATTTTGTTAGCAACATCAAAAGATGCAACGATCGAATCGGTCACAAAGGACGAATTCATGCAGCACCCTACATTTTTTTTCAGTAACGTCGAAATCAAAAGTACATCACAATATGGGAAAAAAAATTACTTCCGTTTCATGCTGACTTTAGCTGTCACCACTCAATGGTAATTAAGGCAGGCTCTCTTATTTCCCTGTGGCAAAATAATCTTTTAGTTTAGGGCTCTCCTAATGAGCCAATTATCTAAAGCAGGTGTGTCAAATAAGGTTACATACTCAATGTGCATAGCTCTGGGCCCTCAGAAACAGGACTGAAAACCCCTGCCACTAAATGGTAATATATTGAAACCACTAAATGGTAATATATTGGTAATGTTATAAGTGCAAAAGGGGCTTATTTAAATTATAATGCCAGCTGCACTTAAGCAATTACTTTGCCAATGTTAACTTGCTTTATTATTTTAAGGCAGACTCATCTGTAAGATTTCACATTGCATTCTTTAGTTCATAAGTAATATGAATGTACCTTGTTTGTATATTTAAAGTCCTGGGCAGTGCTAAAAATTAATTGTGTCACACTCATTTGTACTCCATTTACAGCATAGGTCTTAAACTCGATTCTGGGAAGGCCACAGCACTGCACAGTTTTGCTCTCACTCTAATTAAACACACCTGATCCAACTAATCAAGGTGTTCAAGATTAGAAGCTATTAAGTTGGTGTGAGTTGGAGCTAAACTGTGCAGAGCCAGGGTCCTCCAAAAAGTTAGAAGTTAGAGGTTAGTCTTGCATTTAATAAAGTTAGAAGATGGGCAGCACAGCGGCTCAATGGTTACCACAGTCGCTGGTTCGCACACCAAGAAGGTCGCTGGTTCAAGTCCCAGCTGGGCCAGTTGCCATTTCTGTGTGGAGTTTGCATGTTCCTGTGGGTTTCCTGTAGACCTGGTTTCTCCCACAGTCCAAAGAAATGTGATATAAGTGAATTAAATGAACTAAATTGGCTTTGGTGTATGAGTGTGTGTGAATGTAAGAGTGTATGGATGTCACATACACTTTCATGCAGTGAAATCCCCGACCATACTCATTCATTCATTTTCTTTTCGGCTTAGCCCCTTTATTAATCTGGGGTCGCCACAGCGGAATGAACTGCCAACTTTTCCAGCATTTGTTTTACGCAGCGGATGCCCTTCTAGCCGCAACCCATCTCTGGGAAACATCCATACACATTCATTCACACTCATACACTACGGACAATTTAGCCTTACCCAATTCACCTGCATTGCATGTCTTTGGGCTTGTGGGAGAAACTGGAGCACGCGGAGGCAACCCATGCAACCACAGGGAGAACATGCAAACTCCACACAGAAATGCCAACTGACCCAGCCGAGGCTCAAACCAGCGACCTTCTTGCTGTGATGCGAACGTGCTACTTACTATGCCACCGTGGTGACCCCGACCATACTATATGCTGGAATAGTTGGCGGTCCATTTCGCTTTGGCCCTTGATAAATAAGGGATTAAACCAAAGGAAAATGAATGAATGAGAAAGTTAGAAGGAAGCACATGTTTCAGATTTTTAGTACCCGTTTTAGGAGAGTGTTGTCTGAGTTTAACGATGCTACAGGCAGTGGCATTGAATAAGTCTCTTATCTGTGATCAGTTAATTATCACTAAATTATCTAGCAGTGGCAAATAGCTTTGCTTTTGTATTTAATTTGATTACAGCATTGTTTAAATTTAGATCGACAAAATATATTTTAACTGTTAAAATGTAAAGGGAATACTGTTGTAAAAAGCACCTTATTTCATTAAAATGTATGTAAAGCAAATTTTATTTACATTTTGTTATATACCAGAACTTTTAAAATAAATGTTTGCAATTCATTACTTTTATATTCATTACAGTTCTTATTAAATTAGGATTTTTTTCGAGGGTGGGCTAGCATAACCAACTAAATAGGAAAAGTTAATTTCATGTAGCCACTGAAACTAACTTGCACCGGAAAAAACATTTAAAGATGATTTGGATTTACCAATTTATTTTTTAAAGTTATGTGGTTGTAAACAATTTATTTGAATTAAATTTAACTGGATTGAAACAAATTAAGTTAAACATTATTAAATTACGGGCTACACGGTTTTCCTCGTGTTTGCGTGGGTTTCCTCCGGGTGCTCCGGTTTCCCCCACAGTCCAAAGATATGCGGTACAGGTGAATTGGGTAAGCTAAATTGTTCATAGTGTGTAAGTGTGAATGAGTGTGTATGGATGTTACCCAGAGATGGGTTGCGGCTGGGAGGGCATCCGCTGTGTAAAACAAATGCTGGATAAGTAAGGGACTAAGCCGAAAAGAAAATGAATGAATGAATGAATTACTAAATTACATTTGTTTGTTTAAATTCAACAAATAAATAGTTTGCAACAGTTTTGCAGACATCATTTTTTTCAGTGTACTTGAAATTATAATCTAATAATATAATATATTGATAAGTAGTAAACTCCGTTATTGATCCAAATATGTATAATTAATTATAATTTAATTATTAATATTTCCTATCAGGGATGACACGGTGGC
>CAIGQQ010030296.1:983473-1021240 GCA_903798035.1 Danio albolineatus | reverse complement strand
TCCGAGTCATTTGATTTTGAGTATCTACCAATACCGAAACCCAATCCAATAATTCTAAATTACAATTAAAAAATGTCAAATCAAGGTTCTACCTGCTCCATAAGCATAGGAAATCCAGGCTTTTCTATATATATTCGAGTGCTGATTGGGAGGTAACTGATTCTGATCGAGTCTGAAACCACGTGATTGAGTCTGATTCCTGATCCTGTGATCGGATCTGGACATCCCTAATGTAGATACTGTATATTTTGCACTAGCTTGTGACTTACTGTATATCTTAATGTTTGCAAGTCAGTCTGTTAGTGTATTTCTGTTAGTATTAATTTGATTAATTCATTAGATCTTAAACAAAAGCATGGCATTTTATGTTTAGCAATCCATGATCAGTAATTTAGAGAAGCGACTCTGTTCCTGTTGTAAAGGCACAACCCTGACACACGATGCTGAAAATAAGATGTTGACATCTGACATGCAAAGGCCAGACATGCTATATATAGCATTTTGCTATGCTCATTGTTTAGTAAAGAAGTATAGTAGTTTGACCATTTAATGTCAGCTTTATATATGCTGTTGCTATAATGAAGATTACCTGTGGCCAGTAATATTACAGTTTCTGCTCTTTGGCATTAATGAGTTTAATCACAGTTTGTACAGTTATGTTTACAGCTGTCGCTATTGCTAGTCAGTTTTTCATGCTAGATGTTTTGCGTATCAGTGTCAGTCCTAGCACTGTAGACTTGTCAGTAACAAACAATAATCACTTACTTTCATCAATAATATCCCGTGATTTTATGAATGATGAGGGATTAATGGTATTTCTGCTCTAGCACTGTACATTCCTGTATCATTCATTCATTCATTCATTTTCTTGCCGGCTTAGTCCCTTTATTAATCTGGGGTCGCCACAGCGGAATGAACCGCCAACTTATCCAGCATCATTCTTTTCATTTCATGCTTGAACAACTAAAGTGTATTTAACTGATTGTATTTTAATTACATTATCGATCCTTTAAAGGAGCCTTATGAGAGAAAACAGTCACGTTAACCGTTCACCAGAAGTACATCGCTGGCTGAAAAGCTTGTGCCTATTTGTGTGTGTGCATGTTTACAGAACGAGACCCAGTGTTTGTCCATCATGTCTGTACGTCTCCCTGTGGACCGCCGGCCGATTCTGTCCCGAGCTCCCTCAGGATCCTGCAGCGTCCCGGAGCCAAGCGCATCACATTAAACAGCGACGACCTGAAGGACTTGCAGAGGAAGAAGTAGATGAGCGGGTCCAGCACAGAATTGAGGGAGGACAGCCAGAGCGTGCTCTCCTTCAGCTTGAAGAAGAACAGCTTCTGCGCGCAGCTGAACAAGCGGTCGCGCGTCTGGCTGATGGTATACGGCACTCGGGCGAAGTGGAACGGCACAAAACAAATGAAAAACACGGCCAGCACCAGGAACACATTAACCTGGATGTGCTTCTTATTGCTTTGCGTCCCGCGTGGAGATCTGGTGCGGGCGTAGGACTTGTAGAGCTCTCTGGAAATCAGCGTGTAGCATGTTATCACGATTATCAGGTTCCCCCAAAAGATGACCTGGCATATATGGTTGACCACTTCATGCCATCGCAGTCCAAACTCCGTTTTGAGATCGCTGCATTTGAAGCGCTCTCCGACGTTCGGACGACTGGTCAGGATTACATTCGGGAGCGAAAGAGCCAGGAGGGACGTCCAGATGACTCCCGAGAGCAGTTTTCGGTGCAGGAGACGTTTGGGGTTGGTGCCGACGAACGGCCACATGGTTTTCCTGCAGCGATCGATGCTGATCAGACCGAAAAACAGGATGCTGATGTACATGGTGAGGTAGAAGAGCACCGAGGATACGCGGCACACAAAGACGCGGACGCCCACAGACGCGACGTTGGCGTCGGATAATATTTTAAAGGGGAATGTGAGGGTCATGATGATGTCGGCCACCACGATGTTCTTTAGGTAGATGATGAAGTGGGATTTGCTGGGGGTTCTGAGGAAAACCCAAGCCGCCAGAGCGTTCAGAGACAGCCCCAGGATGAGGAGGATGGAGTAGAGGAAGGGGAAGACGATGGTTTTCAGAGCGCTGTCTCGAGAGCATGAACTGTTTGAGACGCTGCTGTTGGTGACGCTGAGCTGTGTTGTTTCCTCCATTGATGAGTCCTGCTGTGTAAGGTAATGAAGTCCTGAATGAAACAATGCATAATGAAATGATGAGTCCTAGTGTGTGGATTACAACACTCTCAGAAAAAAATGGTACAATGTTGTACCAAATAAGTAGGGCCAGATGGAATCTGCGGCCATTTTTTGCTATTTCTGCGGAGTATTTTGTTAAAAATCTGCGGATTTATGCGGAATGATTTTAGGAGTATCATAACAAAAAATTTTATATATGAAATAAAAAGTAATACCTTTTTAACTTTTATTTAATGTTTACAATGCAAATCCAATTAGATCCACTTTATTTGGTAAACAAAGCAAGCCTCTCATATAAAATATCAACTAAAAGACAGAAAATATTACTTTACAAACTGTATAGTAAATAATCCACATGAATATTTTCATATTAGTCTATATTATTACTGACATTAATTTAAAAACTGAATAAATATAAATTTCCACACATTTAAACCAGTAAATAAACAGAATCAATGATGGGCTAAAAATCGGCGGAATTCTGTGCGCGCAGATTCCGTGTGGGCCTACAAATAAGGTACAAACCCTTGTCACTGGGGCAGTACCATTTTATGGAACAGAATTGTACCTTAAGACAAACAAACTAATTTGTACCATTGCAGTTTGTACCTTTTAAGGACATGATTTGCACCATGGGAAACCAAAACGCACGGTGGCTGAGAGAGGTTAACGCGCTGCAATTTAAGAAAGCACATGCAATAACAAAAAACACCAGCAAATTAAGAAACGATCTTCATCAATTTGACAGCACACCTGTAGGCCTGTCACAATAATCAATATATCGACTTATCGCACAATACATGGACATGACCTCAATAATTTTTGGTGATGCAATATATATCGCCCAAACGTAAAAAACAACTCTTGTAACATTTTAGCTGAATGCACAACTTCTCTATCTCTATTGGAGGTGTCGCAGATAAGAGAGATATCGCAGCCTCTGTAACTTTTTAACCTTGCATTTTTTTAAACATTTATTTATTATTTGTTTTGGGTATGCGTTTTCATCATTAAATTAAATCATTAAATTATTAAAATGACTCAATTAAATATAAATATTCTTAAGAACAAAATATTATGTGTTCTTTTGAAGATTGTACTTGAGTAATGACGCTATTATATAGCCATTCTGGCATTATATAATGAGTGGCCTAAAATGGTCTTAAAATGACAATAATATCGTTTATCGCCATATATATCGGTGCAATATATCGTACAACAAAAAATAGATATCGTGACAGGCCTACACACCTGTTACAAATTCTCACAACACAGACAACGGAAGAAATGCGCAGCAAATTATTCAAAACACAACAGAAGAAAACGTGCAGCAAGTTGGTCAAAACACTTGTCGAAATGTTTCAAGAGGACCCAAAAACATGACGGACACAGCTGCTACGGACCCGCCGTGACTGTTGTTCAGTGAAGTGATTGGTGGTCTGTGAAAGGTGTAATATCCTGATTACACGATTCCGTTGTCTTTTGTAAATTATCAGTCTAATTAATGATCAACTGAAACATTGCGTTATTATTAAATAAATTAACTACATCCGTATGTTAGCTGTGTCCGTCATGTTTTTGGGTCCTCTTGAAACATTTCTGTTGTGTTTTCACCAACTTGCTGCGCGTTTTCTTTCGTTGTGTTTTGAATAACTTGCTGCGCATTTCTTCCATTGTCTGTGTTGAGAGAATGTGTAACAGGTGTGCTGTCAAATTGATGAAGATCGTTTCTTAATTTGCTGGTGTTTTCTGTTATTGCATGTGCTTTCTTAAATTGCAGCGCGTTAAGCTCTCTCGGCCACCGTAAAAATGTAGCTTTGTTTTAAAACCTGATACAATATTGTAACTTCATCAAAGGTGCAAATCTGGGGTGCGTTTATGAAAACCATCGTTAGCCAACTAAGGGCGCAAGTTGTGTCGTTACAAACATAGCTCGTTGATTTGACGTCTCCCAAATCCGTTGTTTCAACCAACATTCGCAAACTGCGTCGCAAACTTGTGCACTTGCAGCTACACCTCTGAAGCTGTAGTTAGAAGCAGAGTTCCTGGCTGTGTTTTATTCCTAGATATCCCCCCTACGCCCTATTCATTCAGAACATACTAACATTTATAATTGGAATTATCTTTTTTAAAAAGGCATTAACGCCATCTCTCTTGTAATTTGCATTAAAGCCTTTTTACAGTTCAGTTTTAGCGATCGTCATGTATACTATTGCGCTCCCTTCGCAGTGCACTTTGAAAAATGTATGTCATTTTGAACACAGCCGAGCGGAATTTATCTAACTTCTCCAAAGCTAGTATATCTTTTACAGTCATTGCTCCAAAGCTTGTGAAAACAACAAACACAGCATATGTTAATGCTTTTATTTTATAGTAGGTTATTTATTAAGAAATGTAGCCTACTGGATATGACACGGGCCTGCTGGGTAGAACATTTCTGCAGTGGTTTGCATGTGTCCAATTGTAAAAGTAGACTTTTCGAAAAATAAAAAATAAATAATCTGCATTCTATTAATTATTATTATTATTATTATTATTATTAATTAATTAATAATCATCATCGTCATCATTCATTCATTTTCTTTTCGGCTTAGTCCCTTTATTAATCCGGGGTCGTCACAGCGGAATGAACCGCCAACTTATCCAGTATATGTTTTACACAGCGGATGCCCTTCCAGCTGCAACCCATCGCTGGGAAACATCCATACACACTCAATCACACACCTCGGACTATTTAGCTTACCCAATTCACCGATACCACACATACTTGAAACCGGAGGAAACCTGCGGCAACACGGGGAGAACATGCAGACTCCAGACAGAAACACCTACTGACCCAGCCGAGGCTCAAACCAGTGATCTTCGTGCTGGGAGGCGATTGTGTTACCCACTGCGCCACATTTATATTATTAATAATTGTATTATTAAATTTATATTATTATAATTTATATTATTTTGTTCACCACAC
The DNA here is from genome assembly GCA_903798035.1 of Danio albolineatus. Classification (NCBI taxonomy): domain Eukaryota; kingdom Metazoa; phylum Chordata; class Actinopteri; order Cypriniformes; family Danionidae; genus Danio; species Danio albolineatus. Next base: position 1,016,062 of record CAIGQQ010030296.1, on the reverse strand, counting down.
CTGCAGAAATGTAATCAATCAAAACAAAACTTTCATTATTAAACATTTGACACGTCAGCAGTTTTAAAACTGGCATGCGGAGGAGTGAGATGATAATAAATGTATTACAAAAATGTCCAGTAAATACTTATTTATCAATACTCATAATTAAACTCTGCCCAATTATAGTGACACACCTGTTTTCTTCGTGTCATGTAATGCGCTGTTTGAAGCCGAACACTTACCAGCCTCAGAAAGTCTCCCAGAGCAACAGTGTGGAGTTGTTTTGGAAAATACTTCATGGTTTGCTTTGCTTTTCTGCTCATAGAGCTTTCTGAAAGGAAACGAATCTTACTTTCTACCTTCTGCTTTTTTGGTTCCTGCCATGCAGACACAGGGAGAAGTTTAACGCTGTCTAAAAGCTGCTGTGACGTCAGCCGTGTTTGTGCTGACCAAGACAAACACACCAGCCTACAGAGGTTATGATCCTTAAACCACTCATGAAAACACGTCTCAGCTTCAAAGTATTTCAGTTTTATTTTTAGTTAAATGTAATATTTTTCACAGTTAATGCGGTTTAAAGGGGTCCTATTATGCGAAAATCACCTTTATAAGGGGTTTAAACACAGTTGTGCGTCAGCAGTGTGTGAGTATATCCAGCCTCTAATGGTAAACATGTATTAATTCTGTTTTTTACAATCAGACCTGATAGAAACAGTCGGCAGAAACACTCTGATTGACGTTCTCCCTTTGTATGATGTCATCAGAGGGGGAAAGCCCCGCCCACTAGTGACCATCTCTCCCTCATTAGCATAAACAGCCCTGAGTGAGAAGCAGCCGTCAGCCGTGAGTTTTGAATGTGCCACTATGCTGACACATATGCATTTGTAGCTCCGCCCTCTTCTGAAAATAGCACAATCTCATTTGCATTTAAAGCGACAGTCACCAAACCACCATAATTAGCATTAAAGCCTGAAAGGGTCAGTTTCAGAGAGGTAAAAATGATTATATGTGTGCTATTTTGAGCTGCTTGTAAGTCAAGAGTACAGCATTTGATGCTGTATTTATAAACTGCTTACTATTATCTATTAATGTAGAGTTAATGAGGAATTGACTATATGCTAATGCTCAATAAATGATTCATAGTGTGTAGTTATTGTAAAAAAACACCTATTGAAGCGTGGAGGTTGTACAGTAGTGTTCAATACGATATTGAGTGTTGCGGCATCTCTAACACTGTTGCTTAAGAGCAGAAAATGAATCACAATGAAATTTATTATCATCTGATTGTAAGCTTTTGATATTGTTTAATTCATCAGTTTTTAACACATACACTGTAAAAATGCTGGGTTCACACAATCATTGTGTTGGGACACACATGAAGGAATTAAGCTAATTTATCATTCATTCATTTTCTTTTCGGCTTAGTCCCTTTATTAATCTGGGGTCGCCACAGCAGAATGAACCGCCAACTTATCCAGCATATGTTTTACACAGCGGATTGCAACCCATCACTGGGAAACACCCATACACACTCATTCACACACACACACACATACACTACTGACAATTTAGTTCAATTCACCTATAGCGAATGTCTGTGAACTCGTGTGGGGGCTCGAACCAGCAACCTTCTTGCTGTGAGGCGATTGTGCTACCCACTGCACCACCAAGATGCCCATTATTTATTCATTCATTTTCTTTTCGGCTTAGTCCCTTTATTAATCAGGGGTCGCCACAGCAGAATGAACCGCCAACTTATCCAGCATATGTTTTACACAGCGGATGCCCTTCCAGCTGCAACCCATCAATGGGAAACACCCAAAGACACTCATTCACACACATACCCAATTCACCTGCACCGCATGTCTTTGGACTGTGGGGGAAACCGGAGGAAACCCACGCGAACGCAGGGAGAACATGCAAACTCCACACAGAAACGCCAATCGTAAATAAATAATAATTAAATAATTAGATCACTGATGTCCATGTAAACACAGTCACACTATGAAAATGGATGACAACAACAGGTTAATCTACCTTGCGGGAATAATAATTGTTCACACATTGTTCTTAAATCTCAATGACATAAAAGCAAAGAATAGCCAAGTGATTAAACCGTTGACAGCGCAGTAAACAGTGTGACTTTGCTAGGAAGCCAGTTTCGCAACATTACTCAGACTTCATAAAGCGCTGTCGGCATCCCACACATGCACTACTTTATTCAACATATCTGTGTTATAAAACTATTATAAATCAATAATGTTCCTCAAAACTCATTCATTAATCTTTACACAATATTTGTGCACCGTTGTTTATGTAAAAATGGTGGCGTGGGTTTCCTCCGGGTGCTCCAGTTTCCCCAAGTCCAAAAAAGTGGTACAGGTGAATTGGGTAAGCTAAATTGTCCATTGTGCATGTGTATGAATGAGTGTGTATGGGTGTTTCCCAGAGATGGGTTGCAGCTGGAAGGGCATCCGCTGCGTAAAACATATGCTGGATAAGTTGGCGGTTCATTTCGTTGTGGTGACTCCGGATTAATAAAGGGACTAAGCTGAAAAGAAAATGAATGAATGAATGAATGAATGAATTTGGACTTGCGAGGGAAACCGGAGCACCCGGAGGAAACCCACGCGACCACGGGGAGAGCATGCAAACTCCACACAGAAATGCCAACTGACCCAGCCGAGGCTCAAACCAGTGACCTTCTTGCTGTGAGGCGATAGTGCTGCTACGCCACCTGCTAATACAGTCAAGCATTATTAAAGTTTGAACTCTTGAAATTGAATTCACATCTTAGGATGGAAACACAGCTAGTGTCGTGTTTAAATAGTAAAATAAAGCAAAACAACAGTACTTATTACTTCAACACCAGTATAACTCAATTCACCTTTATTTCTCTAGCGCTTTTACAATGTAGATTGTGCCAAAGCAGCTTCACATTGAAGGTTATAGTAAATGTAAACAGTGTAAGTCCAGTTTTCAGTGTTGGAATTTAGTTTAGTTCAGTTCAGTGTGGTTTAATATTCACTGCTGAGAGTCCAAACCAAGCGGCAACCTCCCGCTCTCGATATTATTGTCATTTTAAGGCCATTTTAGGCCACTCATTATATAATGGCAGAATGTCAATATTATAGCATCAAAATAGCAAGTACACTCTTCAAAAAAACACACGATATTTTATTCTTAAGAATGTTTAATTTAATTTAGTCATTTTAATAATTTAATGATTAGACAGTGGAATCAGAATGTGAAAACACATATCCTAAACAAATAATAATAAATGTTAACAAAACAAAAAAAAAGCAAGGTAAAAAGTCACAGAGGCTGCGATATCTGCTACCAGATCTATTATCAGTTGTCAGGCACCTACATCAAGATTACTTTAGTCATTTATGGTAAATACAAGCGGCAACCTCCCGCTCTCCCTCGGGAAGCCAATACGGAGGTAACTAAAACTTGCAATTCATCGAAAATTCCGCTAGTCCTGGCTGTCCTGGCTCCTAATAGAGCAAATCTCTAATGAGCCCACTGGTGAAATGGCCAACTTTACAGCAGAAAAAAAGGTGTTTACAGCCTGGTACAAAGAGCGATTTTGGTTCATATAGCTTATATTACCCTTCATGACAACTGTGAGGGGGTGAATTTATTTATAACTCATCCGTTTCCTGTATATTAAGCTAAATTAAGTTTGCATAATTAAGGGCGTGGCCACTTGAGTGACAGCTAGTCCCGCTGGTCGCCGTCACGTCACCTCAGCTGATTCCGCCTGATTAGCCGCTGATCTCGGCATATTCATCGTATTTCGGCGTATTCATTGTGTTGTTTTATGTGGCTTTACACAGTCAGTCGCCTTTTGGAATTATTTCCTGCAATTATCAGATAATATGGCATGCTGTGTGCACTTAATTGTGCTCACAAACCATTCACATGGCCTCCGTTTCCCAGGTGAGTGAAATTATATACTTACACCATCTCTATAAATGTAATTGCTTTATTTAGGATAATTTATGATTTATAATGTTCTTCAGAACTCTAATGCACTACAGAATCTGACAGATTGATCAGCTGTAGGCTATAAAACAGTCATCTGAAGCGTTGTCATACAGTGTTCTGCCTGGATTTCATCAATATCCCTGCATTTACTAACACAGACTATATCTGAAGTATTTGGATGTAATTCGCTCTTTCTTCCTGTTGAAAAACGTCATAAGAACAATGTTAAGTGGCTTGATGTATTACAGCAGTGTTTTCAACAGACTAAACACTTTATTGATATAGTGGACAACCAAGCACGTGTGGTCAGGACACAAACGAGTCGCAGGTAATGAAATATTATGCATTTCTCCCATAAGAAAGCTCTTGGCTAAATGCCAGCATGCGTCCTGTAGCTCCGCCCACGCTCCGCCTCTTTGCCCTTGTTTGGTATGCCTCGGTTGGTGCGATGACACGCGAACAAAATGGCGACGGTTGGCCACGCCTACTAGTAGCTTCTTTTGGGTTCATCAGAAACCTATGGGTGACGTCACGGATACTACGTCCATATTTTTTACAGTCTATGGTCCAAACACTGAAGAATAATCCATCAATGCGCAGCTCTACAAGTCCCGAACCATGCAAGCCAGAGGCGACAGCGACGAAAGTGAAGAATTCCTGCCAGATCAGTAGTTGAAAATACTGGAAGTTTGTACAGAACGGAAGGAACCATATCTCTCTTTCCACAGCCCTGGAGGGAAACATTTCATCTCTCTTTAAATAGACAAAGCTGATGGATGGAAACAGAGGATGAGTAACCTGCTCACGGACGAGATTATTCAGACAGACTGTGAAAACAACGCATGGAAATATTGCACAGAATTGGCGACTAGTCAAGGCCTCTTAATGGCTAATGCCTCCTCAGTGTCTCGTAACACGGCTCTTAAGAGCACATTTTCTCTGGCAGACGCTCAGGTTAGCGAAGGCTGAATGAGTAGGCAGGTCTGTGTTTGTTTAGTGTTGGGTTACTGCTTCTGAAAAAATGTTGGCGGCTCGCTCTATGAGCAGAATTATTTTTCCATAGACCTCCTTTCTGTGCTCACCGCAGACTGAAGTGTTGGACGGAGATTCTTCTTCGGTAATAACTGCAGCTCAGAGTAAAAACAGAAGGTCGGAGCGAACATAAACGCTTCACACACACACACATATGTGCGTATGTAGAGCCAGCTGAATCTCATTTTGGCTCAAGTCTGTGTTACATATGCTGGCTCAGACTATTTGGAGAGTTATGTTGGTCGTGTGGTGAGAGAGCATGACCTTCAGTGCAGGTACTGTACATCAACTGCTGGCAATCGCTATATATACCTTACTTATGCTGCAGTTTTATTACATATGAACCACATTATTTCAAAGAGAACATACTATGATGGTAACATGTGGAGACGCATCAATGGCACACCTCTTCTGCACATACCTGATTAATAAACCAGACGCACACTGATTCTTAATGATCCTTCACATGTGTAGCTTGTCAGATTGTATGAACATGATCAGTTTGTCATAATGTCAGACTGAACAATGCAAACGTGCCGATCACAGATACATGCAAGAAAACTCTCCCAGAGTTCGACGCCATCCGTCCATGACACTTTCATTATCCCTCCCTGAAATTATACTACAACTCCAAATCAGGAAAGAGTTGGGACAGAATGGAAAATTAAAAAGAAAGTAGTTGATAGTACAGGTGATGTCTGCAGGTGATTGTAATTATGATTTGGTACAAAAGCAGCATCCAAGAAAGGTCTAGTCCTTTAGGAGCAGAGATGGGCAGAGAATCGCCAGTTTGCTGACAAATACATAAGAAGATGATTGAGATGTTATAAACAATGTTCCTCAGAGGAAAGAGAGAGAGACATGTGGATATTTCACCCTAAACAGTTCAGAACATCATTAAAATACTCAAGGAATCTGGAGGAATTTCAGTGCGTAAAGCACAAGAGTACAAGCCTGAGCTGAACAACTGTGATCTCCGATCCCTCAGGCGGCGCTGCATCAAGAATCCCCAATCTATAAGCCATATCACCACATGGGCTCAGGACTACTGCGGCAAACCTTTATCAAGTACCACAATACACAGTTACATCCACAAATGCCATTGAAAACTGTACTGTGCCAAAAGGAAGCCCTATGTTAACAGTGTCCAGAAGCACTGTAGACTTGTTGTGCTGATTGTGTCATCAGATTTGCCGCTCCTATTGGTTCTTGCACTCTAAAAAAAAAGGTGCTAAATAGCACCAAAACTGGTTCTTTGCTCGTAATGAGGGGGAACCTTTTTTGGTGCTATACAGCACCTTAAAAAAATAGGTACTATATAGTGCTTTTGTGAAATGGTGCTATATAGCACCTATATTTTAAGGTGCTCAAAATGTTACTTTACCCTTTCCGCAAATAAAACCGGCATAAGAGTTATGAGAATTAGCTATAAGAACAAGTGCTTACCAGTGGTAGTGGTGCTATATAGCACTTTAAACCCCCCAAAGAACCAGTGAAAAACCTTCATGGTGCTTTAAAGGTTCTTTACACAGTAAAAGTGCTAAATAGCACCTCAAATACCGTAAAGAACTACTGAAGAACCACTGAAGAACCACTGAAAAACCTTTATGGTGCTTTAAAGGTTCTTTACACAGTAAAAGTGCTAAATAGCACCTCAACCACCGTAAAGAAACACTGAAGAACCACTGAAAAACCTTTATGGTGCTTTAAATGTTCTAACACAGTAAAAGTGCTATATAGCACCATAACCACCTTAAAGAACCACTGAAGAACCTTTATGGTGCTTTAAAGGTTCTTTACACAGTAAAAGTGCTAAATAGCACCTCAAATACCGTAAAGAACTACTGAAGAACCACTGAAGAACCTTTTTTTCAAGAGTGTGGTTTGATGCTTGGTTTGACCCACTGCAGAAAAATGTGTATAAAGTTTTCTGAATCTGCCAGAAATTCATTTCAGGGGAAATTTGATTGGTACAGTCATTAATCAGCTGTTGCTGTGAGGTGCCTGCTACTGTAAGATTTGGGCTTAGGGTTGGAGTATGTTCTCTGTACATAATACATGTATAACTGTGATGGTTGGGTTTAGGGTTACGGTAGGTGTAACGTTAATAACTGTGAGGGTTGGATTTAGGGTTGGGGTAGGTGTAGATGTTAAGAACTGTGAGGGTTTGGTTTTAAGGTTGGGTAGGTGTAGATTTTAATAACTGTGATGGTTGGGTTTAGGGTTACGGTAGGTGTAGAGTTAATTACTGTGAGGGTTGGGGTAGGTGTAGAGTTAATAACTGTGAGTTTGGGTTTAGGGTTGGGGTTGTTGTAGATGTTAATAACTGTGAGTTTGGGTTTAGGGTTGGGGTAGGTGTAGAGTTAATAACTGTGAGGGTTGGGGTAGGTATAGACATTAATAAATGAGGAGTGGGTTTAGGGTTGGGGTAGATGTAAACGTTAATAACACCCAACGTAATGGGTAATTTAATAACTAATATAAATAATTCTTGTTTCTAGAATACCGCTAGTGCATGTGTGTCCACTACGTATTGGACCTAATCCTGTACAGGCTGCAATGAGGACACACTCAAATTGTGGCCAAAACTGCACAGTGTGAGCGGAGCTTAAGACCTGGAGATGACCAGGGCAGGGTTTCTCATCCAGTGTATGGTTCCACAAACTGTTTACTGACACAGACACAGAGACTTCCACACACCACCATGGCCAAATACACCCAGTGACCTTCCTGACTCTCTTTCTTTGAGAGTCCTCAGTGGTCAAACCTCCAGCACATCTAGTCAACACTTCCTGCACTCACCCTAATGTGCGAAGCTGAGGTGGTTAACATTTACCCGATAGACGGAGTGACAACTTAACGTCCAACCACTGTAAACACATTCTGTGGCTACAAGACAAACCTCTTTGAATACGACAAGCTACAAATACTCAGAGCTACCTAAACAGAGATACCTAAAATAAACCCCAAACTGTATCACATTCAAGATCTAACAGGACTACAATTCGAGTAATAGCATTAGCTAAGCTAGCAACAGAGAGGATATTGAACCCCAATATTGAAATAAGTTAGTAAAATGTTAACTATCTTACGTGTTATTACTTTTTGTTTTACTTCTACTATAACAAAAAGAGATTTGCGATGTTTCTACTTAGCAAATAAATGAGCTAGTCACCATGCTCTCAAGCAGCTTCATACAATTACAGACTCTTGCATCTTTCAGTCCTGACGTTGAAGACTGTAAGTCCTTGTTTACACTGAATGAATACCTTTCCTTATTATTTCACCATGCCTTGCATTATTTTGCAGCGTTCTCAGCGCAGTGCAGAAGTATTTAAGTAGCTAAAGTGAGTGAAAGGCCAAGTTAATCAAAAGGATGTGGGTAACCACTTTCATTTGGTTTGTAATCTGTGTGTTTTGGTGCAGTGCAGGACATTCTAAATAGCTTAAGGGTGTTTTTTCATAGCACTTCCCATAATGATCACGATTTTGCCATCAGGTGAAGTGTTGGTGGTCTTTTGTGGCTGGCTGAACACGTTTGACCACATCAGCATTTACACCCCAAGTGCAGTCACATCCAATGCATTTGCAGTCAAACATGGACACAATTTACACTCAATTTTCACCTGTTTAAGCATCCTTCACTTGTTTTCAGACACAAAAACAAACCTTTACAGTATAGAAGATGCCAACAGGGTCTCGGAAAGTACCATTTCTCTCAGTATCATATGAGGTATCATGAATAAGATTTAATATCGAATGCGTGTACTTGTGTGTGTAGCATGATGCCAAACTCTGGTGGCAACACAGAGGCTTGCATTTAGACTTATTTACAAGGCACTTATCGAACGCATCCTGTGTAATTATGTCAGAATTTACCCTTTCCAGACTGTTTGAAAGTCAAGACTCTGTTTGCTATGGCATTCAATAAATCTCACCTAAACAAATTACAGTCTGGCCATAAACCCGGACCTACCCACTGCGTCTCTAAAGGTTGCAAGGTCAATCCGTCAATAAAATCTGTCATGTGCTTTGACTGTTTCAGTACACTTATTTACACCTTAAAGAGCCCCTATTATGGGTTTTTGGAAATGATCTTCATCAGTGTGTACCACAGCTCTGAGTGCAGTGTACAGTCCAGCTGAGGGTTAAATCTGAAAGTGCTCAGTGTTTAAAACTATTGATTCATCTATAAAAGAGTCGACTCATAGTTCCTCAAATGAATCGCTGTGCTTACGAGTCTTTAGCCGTTTCAGCATGACGTGAACACGAAACATAAGCCCCGCCCATTTGTGCGCACGCAGCCCTGGGAGATTCGAAACCCCCAACCCCGCCCACAAACAACAGCAGCGAGCAAAGGTTGCCAGATTGGGCGGTTTTGAATTTGATTGTGCAGGTAAAAACCTTTTGGAGAGGGTTTGGACTGGAGTCAGTCAGCTACATCTGGCAACACAGAGAAGAGCACTGTAGCAGACATGTGCTCAGCTGGATATTACTGGAAGTGTGCAGATGAACCAGAGATGTGACTGTGAAGAGTCAGTGGTGGAGGTTTATCTCTGCAGAAATGCCTCAGCATTATAGCCCAGCCTTGTGCTGTGTTCCTCTGAGGAGCTTCTGAAATCTACACGCTTACAACGGAGGATTCAGAGCACCGTTTGTTAAAGGAAGGAGCAGAAAAGACTATTGATGTATGCAGGGGCGGACTGGCCATAGGGAGCAGCAGGACATTTCCCAGTGGCCTGACGGTGAATCTGGCCTGCTATCCAACAAGTGAGTGCGTGTGATTAAAACGGTCGCCTCATTGTTTTCTCCAGCTTGTAAATGATGTATTTAATTGTGTTTTGTAACTTGTAACCGCTTGTAGTGTCTCTGGTTAACTTGTATTCTCATATCGCGTCTAAAAGCACGTTGTAAACGCACGTTGTTTACAGATTAAAATGTGTTTGTGAGCTCGTGTTCCGCTGCTGTTTGTCGCTGCTATGGCTACATCAGCTCTCCTACACACGTGCGGCGGTCCTGTTTCATAATGGTTCAGCTTTTGCCGCTGTGTGCATTAATACTGCATGTGTGTCACTGTTTTTACTTCTGGTTAAGAATAGAGTGATATGCTGGGAGACCGGGGGGTTAGTTTCGGGGGTGAGGTGTCTGAAATACGGGCGACTCCCGAGAAAAACGAGTGTTGGCAGATATGCTCACGCACACACTATGACTACTTCAATATTGATAAGCCGTGGTGGGCATTTTCTCGCGCTGAATGATGTTGACCAATCGCAACAGACTGGGTCATCGGTCCAATCAGCGCAGTTTAGCATCGCGTTAAGGAGGGGTTTGGGAACAAATGAATCGCTGAACGATTCATATAGGAGTCGCTGGTAATGAGGTAAAAATAAATGCAAATTTTAAGACAATGAAAGTGTTTTTTGACCATGCATGCATATTAGCCTGCTGTTGGAGACCCCCAAAACCAAAATATTACCTTTTTTAATGTATAATAGGGGCTCTTTAAAATGACAGAAATTTTGCCGGTCGGTTTTGTCTTGCTTTGAATAGGGACTACATTGGGATAGTTCACCCAAAAGGCTTAATTCTGTCATCATTTACTCATCTTTCACTTATTCCAAAGAGTTTCTTCCTTCTGTTAAACTCAAAGACACACTGATGAATGCTAAAAAACATTAACTTTCATAGTATTTGTTTTTCCTGCAATGGTTATCTTCTTTTGTGTTCAGTAGTGCTCAGTTGGAACCAGTTGAGTAAATAGTGAGTAAATATGGGTGAACTGTTCATTTAAGTAAGAATGTTGTACGTATATAACACCTTATTCAATCTGTAACCACTGAATCGACAGGGTAAATCCCTTTCATAAATGGCAAATACACTACACTCAATACATTTACCAAAATTAACCATCTATTTTCCTCATTGGCCCTTAGGTGAATCTGCATTAGGCTTCTAGAGTAGTTTGTACTCCACAGAAAGGAGTCGCAACAATTATTTGCTCGAATTAAACAGAACCGAACGCTGCCATGCGTCTTTACTATTTCCACTCCAAAAGGCATACAAGAACATAGTCTTTATGAAAGTGAGGGGAATCAGGCATCTAGGTAAAGATGAATCTGTCCCTTGTGTCTGAAGAACAGAGGTGTGGATTCTGCAATCCTATCGTGAAATTCCAGGGGTGCTGGTGAAATGTGTTGATCCAAGCGAAAGCTGAAAAGCGGGAAGCCAAGGAATGTTACTAGACGAGAGGAAAGCCTGGAGAGTCTTACATGTAAACCAAAGCTTGGGCCTCATTCCCACTGCAGGTATCCTTCTCGATTTGTGTGTGTGTGTGCCTTGTATGCCATCCAAACGTCCACACAAGGAAAACGAGCCATAAATCACACAGAATGAATGCTGATTGTTTCCTGTTAAAATTGGGTATAGGGGTAAGGTTGGTACAGGAGCATCAAAAATACAGTGTCTATGTGAAATCCCCCTAACTATAGCTGTACAAGTGTGTGAGTGATGCATTGATACACATAGATTCATGGATCTGTTTTACATTATGGAAGTTTTTATAAATGTTTTAAACCTTAAAAGCAAGAAATTGTTCATTTTTTTGACTCTGTGGTACTTGGCAGAACAAAAATATCCTACAGAGACAAATAAATAAATGTATGATCAAAAGCAATGCAGTAGAAGCAAACCCAGGAGAGTCATCATGTGCATTTTTCTGTGACAAGCCTGGTTGTTTGACCCCAGGACGCCTCTCAAAAGGGTAATGGGATCATTGCATGTTGAGGTCCCATTATAAATAAACATCTTCAGCAGTGAACAGAAGCAAGTATATTTTTCAGGAATGCTCCACAGCCCACAGTTAGGCAAGCGAAACATTTTTGCCAGCATTAACGCAAAACAAAACTTCTCTTTACTATGTGACTTTCCACAGTCGGTAATAACATCCAGTCCATTTCACTGTGTAAACATGTTCCAATGAATGTCACCGAAAGTAGCAGATTATACAAATAAATAAAAGTAAAATCATTTTTGCACTGTTTTATTTAGTTTGGCACATAATGAACATGTTACTTAAGCATAACATCATTTTATACCTCATCTTTGACTTATATGTAGGCCCAATCCCAATTCTACCCCTTACCCCTACCCCTCGTGTTGCGCGTTCACGTCAAGGGGTAGTGGTGTCCCAATTCTCTTTAGCTTGAAGCCTAAGGGCGAGGGGTATACACCCCTTCGAATGAAGATTTTTTAGGACCACACTTAAAATGGAGGGGTAAGAAAATTTCCCAGAATGCACCAGCCACAACTGAACCCGGAAGCAGATCCACAAATTAGTATTTTTTGTCATTATTACGAATTTTTACGACAAACAAACACATGTTTTAATATATTCATAACCGCGTTCGTGGTTTACTGTCATGCTTTGAAAAAAAACTTTAAAAAAACGCTAAATTTGGTGAACTATAATCCATAATCAACACTTCTGTCCAGCAGTCCCACAACATTCTTACACTGTATGACACTGGAATACCCTGTCAGTAATGTCTAGTGTCTGGGAATGAGCTTTTACAGTGTCTGCTATAATGTTAATGTTGTTTTCGTGTGTTTACACAGATAAATATGGCCACTGTGTAAACACACAGTACAGTTACGATCTTATCGCCACATTAGATGGTTATGATAACATAATATACGCCTTCAGTGATTTCCTGAAGATAAACACCAAACAATAACACAACTGGAGTAACTCCAGCAGTCGTGATCGTCTGATCTCATATGAAGCAGGAGATGGCGATGACATATGATGACGTGTGCAGGTGTTGAAGTGCTGGCACAATTCTTAGGGGGAAGTTTTGAAGCTCTTCCCCTTAACCCTCGGTTGTAAGGGCCAAGGGGAAGGGGAAGGGCCAAGGGGTAGGGGTACAAAAATAGAATTGGGATTGGGCCTAAGTAGAACACTAGAACATGTGCAACATAAAATGTTTCATACCTTGTCTAAAATACTTTAAGACTGCATATTGGTTTTGTACATTTAAAGTTGCCAGTACCATAAATATGCATTTCACTGGGAAACACCCATACGCACTTATTCACACACACATACACAATGAACAATTTAGTTTACCCAATTCACCTATACCACTTGTCTTCTCCCACACCAACACGGGGAGAACATGCAACTCCACATAGAAATGGCAACTGACCCAGTCGAGGCTCGAACCAGCAAACTTTTAGCTGTGAGGCACTGCGCCACCGTGATGCCCTTAATTTATTTAACTTTAGGTAAATTTTTACTCTCTCTGGTAGGTCATGTCTTTTGAATCACAGCAGGTGATCACACTGGTTTTGTGCAACAGTTGTACATTTGGATTTGCCAGTATCATAAAACTGCATTTCACTGGGAAACACCCATACACACTCGTTCACACACATACACAACAGACAATTTAGGCCCCGGTTTACACTAATGCGTTTTCGTTTTAAAACGCATAAGTTTTGATTGTTACGCCATCGGTCCACACTACACCGGAGTTTTGGAGCGCTGAAAACGGAGTGTTTTGTAAGCGCTGGAGAGGCCGTGTTCATTCTAAAGCGCTGCTGCTCCGTGTCAGTGTGGATGGGGGAAACGGAGACGTCTGAAAACGGAGGCGTGATGCTGAGATTCGCTACTCGATTGGGGCTTTTGGGTCATTGCTTATCCTTCCCTTATTCGTCAAGCCCCTATCACATGACTATAACGCCACCGGCAGACGGCAGACCAGCCTTCACTGTAAACAACAACATGGACACAGAAATGGGAGCGTTGTTTGCACTATTGTCCGTTTTAGGCGCCATTGTGCAGTTAAACTCTGCCTTTACTACAACAGCTGCATATATTCACAAGAGGCAAGCTACTGTTCCAGCACTCGCTAATCGCTCGCGTTTCAAGCAGCGTAAGCCCTATTTAGAATGCCGAGCGAGACACGTGCTTCCTGTTTATACTTGAACGCGCATGCCCAGAGTGCGCGAATGGTCACGTGATACGGAGATCTGTTCAGAAACGCTGGGTGAAATGCTAGTGTGGACGTGGATCGTTTTCATGCTAAAACACCGTTTTAAAACTAAAACGCACTAGTGTAAACTTGAAAAGTTTACCCAATTCACCTATACCTCATGTCTTTGGACTTGTGGGGGAAACCGGAGCACCCGGCGGGAACCCAAGCCAACACGGGGAGAACATGCAAACTCCACACAGAAATGCCAACTGACCCAGCCGAGGCTCAAACCAGCAACCTTCTACCTATGAGGCGACAGTGCTACTCACTGCGCCACCGTGATGCCCTTTATCTATTTAGGTGAATATTTACTCTCTCTGGTAGGTCATGTCTTTTGAATTCTCACAGCAGTAAAGTCATTAAGGTTGTGAGTTATATTATTGTCATGTACGTTGTTCTGGTATCTCTGCCCAGGTAATTAAAGGCAATACACTTGTAATTCCCAGAATGCATTCTTGTAGGATTTCGAATTATAAGCGTCCCTTGTGCTTGGAGAAGCTCACTGCCGACAGGTTGTCCCTTTGCATTCGTTGCGAGAATCGAGCGATCTGGCAGCTCCCAGATTATATCTGGTGTAGGTATACCATTAGCAACACACTGAAGATGAACAGGAACTCCTGTCACTCCTTTCATAGCTGGAGGTGGCCCGTTGGTAATGCGGGCTGGATATGCTATAATTATGACAGACACCGAAAGAACAGCCTCGCCGGCATCATTTGTTGCTCTGCACACGTAATTCCCACGATCTTGCATGGTTGTCTCATGTACGACAAGAGTCCCATTTTCCATTAACCGATAGCGTCCACTCACCTGTGGACGTGCAAGAACCAAACCTCCTGGTGTAGTCCAAGAAATGGAGGACTTGATTCCATCTGTCAGGCAATGTAAGAAGAGGGCCAGTCCAGAAATACCCCGAATAATCCCCTTTGGCCGTGTAAGAATATAAGGCTTTTGAATGACCTCAAAAACAACTAGCTTCTCAATATATCCCACTTTGTTTTTTGCAGCACAGCGGTATTTCCCAGAGTCCTCCATGCTGGAGTTATAAATAACAAATGTGCCATCCTTACCGAGGTGGTATCTTGAGCCTTCAACCCCTTGCGCTCCACTGAACCGAGTCCTGTTGGGTAGAGTCCATATGATGTTGGGCGTGGGTTGTCCGTCAGCAGAACAGTTCAGCACTGCAGTTCTCCCAACCCGAGTCACTACTCTCTCATTGAAAGGGTTCTTAAAAATGGGTCTCATGAGCTTGTCGGTCACTTCCAGTTGAACCAACATGACCGCCTCACCTCCATCATTCTGAGCGATGCAAATAAACTCCGCTGTATCCGAAGGCCTAACATTACGGATCTCTAGCGTGCCATTGATATGCACGTTGATCCTGCTTCCATAGTACGGAGCTGTGAGAAATATATTGTCAGGCATGATCCACGTGATCTTTGGTGCTGGATCCCCTTCAGCGGTGCAGTCTATTAGCTTTCTAGTGTATTTGATTGCTGTGTCTTTCATCACAGTTCTATTTTGCTTGAAGCCGTTAATTATTGGTGGGTTTCCGTCAATGTCCAGTTTGTAAACTTTATTCTCCTCACCTGCAGCATTACGAGCCATGCAGACATACTCCCCGGCATCAGATAATTTAACATTTCGTATATCAAGAGACCCATTAGCGTGCACAAAGTAACGCTCATTAGAGGCAGCAATTATGTCTTTGGATGGCAGCATCCAAAAGACCTTTGGCTTGGGCTCTCCGAAAGCCTTACAATCGAAGCGAACGTTTCCCCCTGGATTAACTCTGGCATTGGAAATCTTGGGGTGCTGAATGTAAGGCGCTGCTGTTAACACGCTTATGTGAACATGCATCTTGTCTTTCCCCAATTTGTTTTCAGCATAACAGGTATAGTCACCTTCCTCATCAGTACCCACAGTATTCAGGTACAATGTTCCATTATTAAATAAGATGTATCGTTTGAACTGGTCCCCTTCTGTTTCATCAGCCTGCAGGGCACTATTGACTAGCGTACCATCAGGGAGTCCCCAAGATATCTCCGGCATAGGCACCCCAGCAGCCACGCAGTCAACTTTTAGGTCATTGCCATAAGGCACTTGCTTCCTGCTAAAAACTTTTGGTTCAATTCGAGCTGGCTTCATAGATACTGACACCTTCGTTAGCTGTGTGTCATCTCCAACTTTGTTGCGTGCAACACAGAGGAAGTCCCCAGTATCTTTCTCATTAAGTGATTCAATGGTTAGGGTGCCATTTTCCAGGACTTTAATGCGACTGCCCATTCTGAAAGGAGAATGAGATGCTTACAGTTTCTATAAGGTAAATACATATATACACAATGAATTCTGTTAACGGTTTGTTTGAAAATAAGTACAGAAATGCTGATGGAAATTTCTATTTTAATATGGTAATACTTTATTTCAATGGTCCACTTGAGTATTAGTAGACCGTCTGCTTAATATCTGCTGATACTGACATTCAACAGACATTTAACTGACTATAAGAAACTTTGCAAGTACATGTCAACTAACACTAACCCTAACCCTAATCCAAACCTAACAGTCTACTAGGGATGGGCGGATCGATCCTGAAGTATCGATATTTTCGATACTGGGAATGTATCAAAAGGATCGATCCTTAAGTAAAAGTATCGATCTTTTCTGGGGGTTTTTTTACTGAGTGATGAGAGATTTTAGAATATCACAATTATAGCGCCGCATATTCTATAAATATTTACTTAAACAGGAACACCAATGGGAACTATAATATTCTTCGGCTGTATCTCTGCTGATGGGTCAGTGTTATCTCACGGCACAGTGGTACAGAGACCACAAACACCCAGCGCGGGTTGTTAAACTCAAGAGCGGAGCTGTCGACATCATGACTGAACGTAAACAAAGTATAATCTGGAGTTATCGTAAAAGTAATCGGCTAAAGCAAAAAAAAATTCAACATTCTGTTGTTCCTTCACAAACACCTGGAAACTGTTTAAAATCAGAAATCACAAATGAATATCGCAACTTAACTTTAAGATTCAATCCGAAGCTGCTTTGACCTTTAAATAAGGGAAAGAAATTCAGTTGTGCAGTCTATTATTTTTCATTATATATGGTGCTGTTTAGCTAAATAAAGTTCTGTAATTTTAATAAATGTAAAAAAGAGTCGTGTTTTATTTAATAATAATAATAATAATAATAAACTTTTTTTTTAAATAACTATAAAATATTTCATTTAAGTATCGATTTAAGTATCAATTTAAGTATCGATATCGATGATATTTGTCTTGAAATACTTGGTATCAGATCGGAAACAAAAATATTAGTATCGCCCATCCCTACAGTCTACTTTTAATCTAATGAGAATTAGTTGCAATGTAACTTAAATTCAACAAACGGACCATCAAAATAAAGTGTGACCTTTAATACTATCACTTGACTTAGTTTGAATAAAATGTATTAAACGTAAAAATAAAATGTAGGCCATGCAACATGTATTTGCTCATATCTAATGCTTCTGCCATCATTGAGAATTAATAAAAGGTTAAATCAGTTAGACGTGAAAACCATAAACTTAAATGTATATTGATGGTACTTGTTTTTATCTACCTGTGTGTTTTATCCACGAGGACCTTGGAAGGTAGCCGCCAAATAATTTCAGGTGCTGGGTTACCAACTGCAGAGCAGTTCAGATGAAGTTGGCTACCATATTCCACGTCAGTTTGGTGTTGTGAAGTCACAATGATCCTAGGGATGGTTTCTGTCCTCTTCACAGAAAGAGTAACAACTCGACGTTCTGATCCAGTAGAGCTTGTTGCAATACACTCATATTTTCCACTTTCAGTAATGTCTAAGTTCCTCAGGTGAAGTGTACCATTCGCAAAAACTGAAAGTTTGGTGTGTGAGTAGGTATGAGGTAAAACTATAATGCCATTGTGTAAGACCCAGTGTGTTGTTGGTTTCGGGTCACCATGAGTAGTACAGGGCAGAAAGAGATTCTGCCCAGCATCAGCTTTCACAAGCTGTTGTTTTTCTTCCAGTATTACAGGTGGTGTTGCTACCACCTGTAGATGAACAGTAGCTGTGTCAGTACCCCCCGGATTGCTCGCAACACACTTATAATGTCCATGATCTAAAACTGACACCTCTTGAATGGTTAATGTTCCCAGTGGGGATACTTTTACTCTGCCATGCTCACCACTTGGCCCCTTCACTTCAGTGTGATTTGGCAGAATCCACGACACAATAGGCACAGGTCTGCCCTCTGTCCTGCATGCCATGTGCACCGTTTTCCCAGCCGGAATCTTGAGTTCTCTCATCTTCGCCTCCAGTATGCGTGTGGGATAGGCCACAACTGACAATGCAACCACAAGCTTGTCAGAACCATAGTCATTCTCGGCAATGCATATGTACTGTCCGTGGTCTCTGATGTTTGCTCTTTGGATTAACAACGTTCCATTCTTCAAAACTTCAAATTTACCCATTTTACCCTTGATGGTCAACATAATACCTATTGGAATAAAGAAGACATAAGTCATGAGCAAACATCAACATACTTTTTTATTTTATTTCAAGAGTTCACACTCAGCTGATGATTGATTATAAAGCGTGTTTGGTATGCTGAGGAGAGAGCCCTGAGCTCATAAGATCCTCGAGCCCGGGGCTCCCTCCTGTTGGTATGCTGTCCCGGAAGAGAGCCCTGAGCTCATAAGATCCTCAAGCCCAGGGCTCCCTCCTGTTGGTATGCTGTCCCGGGAGAGAGCCCTGAGCTCATAAGATCCTCAAGCCCAGGGCTCCCTCCTGTTTGCAAGGCGAGAGGAGAGTTTGAGCTCAGGTAGATCTGGAGAACTCCCCTGAGGGTAGCTAATGAATGGATAGTCATTGCTAATAAAGGATAATTACTTAATAGGAGCATGTCTATGGTGCCAATTTGGATTAGTCAATTAACTTAAGCTGCAAGTTTTTGGATGGTGGGAGGAAACCGGGAACCCGGGGCAAACACACGTGAGCACGGGGAGAACGTGTAATCTCCACACAGAAACGTCAGCTGGCTTAGTAAGGACTAGAACCAGTGACGTTCTTGCTGTGAGGCAACAGTGCTAACCACTGGGCCACCGTGCCACCCATTTAGGAAAGGAGGAGGAGTAGGGGTGGAAGGGGGGATTCTTCAAAACGAAGATGGCTGTGATATGGAGCTTAGGGTGTTTATAGTGGCTCAGGAATCGTCTGATTGGTGAATCATATATTGAATAATGCAGCACCGTCTGTGATCAATCATAAGTACGTGCTTCTCTCCAAATTAGTTTACAAATAAACTTCACATTGTGAAAGAGCCTCTGGCCTAAGACATATCATAAGATAAAATATGAAAATGACACCAATAGAATCTTAAAAATCTTTGTTGTAGCAGGGTCTTTTCTGTTTTGTACCTGTTGTAGATGAGAATCTACTCCAGCTGATGATGGGCTCAGGTTTGCCAGTGGCCTTGCATGGGAGGAAAGCATCAGAGTTTGACAGAACAGTGAAACTGGCAGCCTTTCCACCGTCAATCACTGGCTTGGAGGTAGTATGCTTAAGAGATGAGGTGTCATCCCATGTAGAGTGATCATATGTGTTCAAATTTGAAGTAGTACTACTAGAGTGTGGGGATGGAGTAATTGTGAACGCCGTGGAACTAGTCATTGTATCTGAAGTAACTGTTCTGCTCTGAGATTTTCCAGAGGCCTTTGGATGAAGACACCCTAAACAGTCCTCGTCTGTCTGTCCATGTGTTGTTGGCTGAACTTTAATCACAGGACTCAGTGTTGTATGTCTCCAACCCCTCATATTTGTGTTTACTTTCGTTCTTTTGGTATTACGTTGAGGTTGAGAATGTACAGTTGTTTGTTGTGTCACTGTAGGTTTTATATCAACTATAGTGTTTTTTGTGGTCAAAGAACTGCTCCACGCCTTGCTGCCAGAATCAGTATTACCAGTTGCGGCAGGTTTCTTTGATTCTTTGGGAGTCGGGTGCAAAGGTTGTCTCACTGCACCTCTGTGTTTAGTTTGTGTTGCTGTATTTGTGGATTGAGTGGTAGCAGATTTTACCACAATTACAGTCATTGTGGTAACTGGGGATTTAGTGGTTGTTTTTTTTATGGGCCTTCTCCCTCTGAAGCCTCGTCGGTGGTAACCAGGCTTTTGCTTTCTCCACAATCCCGTGCGTGAGAATTTATTCTGAGAAGTTTCTTGCTTTTGTAAAGTTTTCATTGTTGGTGGTGCTACTAGAGTGTGAGAAACTCCTGTTGGCGCTGTGGTTGTGGACATTTTATGCAAGGTTGGAGAGGTAAAAACCTCAGATGCTTTTGAAGGGGTTACGATGTTGTCAGAGAAATCTGTTTCTGTTAAGGAGGAAGAGCCTGATGAGTCATCAGATGATGTGTCTGGAGTATTATTATTTCCTTTCGTCTTCGTAGGAGAGACATTAATATGTGTAAGCTGGAGTGCTGTAGTGGGTAGTGGGGTTGTTGACTTAAAAAGTTTTACGGTGGATGCTGTAGTCATCTGCTCTTTATTAGAGGATAGCGTGATTGTGTTTTGATGCTTCCTGGAGGTCTCATTGTTTTCAAATGATCCCTGCCATCGAATCTTCCCCTGTGTGAATTGAGAAGACATTGTGGTTGTGGATGTGGTTGTAGTTGTGAAAGCAAGGTCTTCCTCTTTTGATTTATAATATTTTTTATAACCACCAGACTTCTCAGAAATGGAGTGCACCAAAGTTGTTGACATTTGTGAATCAGTGGGAGTCTTTCCAGAGCCTCCCCTGACAGGCTTTTCTGTAACACTCAAAGAGGATATTGTTGTGTGGTACCTATCTGTAGAGTTGATCCGGCTTTGATCAACTGATGTTCTGCATTTATCTGTAGACACTCCACATTCTGTGACCTTGTCAGTGGTTTCTGAAATTGTGAGATTGTCTTCCTTGTTTATAGAAAGGAGTTTAAATTTGTCAAGTAATGACTGTATGTCCTCAATTTTGCTAGGACGAATGATCCTACGTCTGCCATTAAACTTGCGCTTCTTTCCTGATTGCAATTTTTTGGAAGGAACGATTTGGATCTGGTGTTTAGAGATGATGGTAGACCCAGGAAGGAGCTCTGACTTGATCCTTTGAGTTGTCTGAAACGTGATCTTCTCTTGATCTTCGGTTGTGGTGACTGCTGTGAATATTGTCTGACTCTTAGGTTCCATATAGGTCACATTAGGGCCTTGGACGTTATATTGTGTTGTCCCAGTGGTAACATCTTCTGAATCTCCAGAAAACATAAGCTCTGAAGCTTCTGTCAGAGAAGGTTTGTGAGTCGTAAGTGTCTCTGAGGGTCTACTTGTTGCACCATCATATATAAAGGTTTCTCCATCAGTATGATTTAATATATAATCTGACTTGGACTTACTTGGTCTTACTCTTTGTGTTCCATAGTTACTTAAAGTGTAACTTGGAGTTATTGGAGGGGTTGGTGTCTGAGAGTCCGATACTCCTGTAACCAAATTAGTTTTTTTCTTTGTCCTTAAAACATTGTCATCAGATTTTACTTCAAAGAGAGCACTGTTATCAGTTTTGTACATCTTTGGGACTTCAGTGTTGATGGTGCTGACTTGTTTTTCCTCAAGTGTTTTAGTTGTTGTCATTACAATAAATTCATCTTCAGTTATGCCATCCCCTGAGGCTTCATTATTGTCATCAGATTGTTCTCTAAACGTTTTAGACACCTCTAAGCTTACCACCTCTTTATTTGCTCCTTTAATAAGCGGCTTGCTGATCAAAGTTTTCCCCTCGTTCTGAAACTTTTTATTCAAGACTCTTCTAGAGCTCCTTCCGTTCCATCTTCTTCCAATGGGAACTTTAGGAAATCGAGATTGTAGCCAAGTGTAAGGTCTGTCCGAGGTAATGCTCCTTGACTCCTCACTTGCTTTTTGAGAGAGATACCTATGTCCAAGTGTCTGACTATCATCTATAATTTGTACAACACGATGGTTAGAGTCCTTTACGTGAGTCGGCATTGAGCTATTTGACAAATCATCATAAACGGTTACTTGAGAAGCAAGCAAATCTGCACCGAGAAAATTTCCTGCTAGGCATCTGTAAAATCCTGTGTCTCGGTAAGTCAGGCCATGTATGAGCAAGGTGCCATTTCTATGGAGCGTTCTTTTGCCATGAGACTTGTCTAAAACTGTGTGGTCTGGAAGTATCCACCGGATTGAAGCCTGTGGACTGCTGAATGATGTACAATCAAGAAGTAAATTCTGACCAAGGCGATGTGAAACCCTGATTCCGTTTATCTCTTCCTCCTCAATATCCAGAGGCATCACAGTGATTCTAAAGGCAAGAACATCTGCATCCAGATAGCTAGTTGCAATGCAATGAAAGACACCCGTGTCTGAGATTTCAGCAGATTTTATTGAAAGTCTTCCTTCTTGAGTTATTACAATCCTTTGGTCCTCACTTGTATATGGTGCACGTATCTTACTTCCATCTGGTAGAATCCATTCAATTATGGGTTTAGGATTCCCAAAAGTCTGGCAACTTAATTCTGTCATGCCACCAACAAGGAGTAAGTGCTCAGTCTTGGTCTGGTTGTCCCTTTTAATCATTGTCCAACTATACTGGTCCTTATTATTCTTACCGCCCCCAACATCTAATTGAACAGTCGATAAATACTTGATGGTAAGCGTTGGGAACGCTGTTGTTGCACGATCCAGCTGAAGCATAACTCTACCTTGCATTAACCATTCAGGACTGGCTTTGATTTTTGCTTCAATGTCTGTAAAGACGTCATCTGCAGCAAGTACTGCCTGCTTGTATGCATAGACTGATTGTGAAGGAAGTGCTAATTCTCGCTCAAGTATCATTGGGAAATCGCTATAGGTTGCCAAAATGTCCCAAATCTCACGTATATTGTCATAATCAATATTGCAGACTAGCATTGTGGAAACAGTTGCTCTCAGGGCAGTTATATCTTTTCCGTCTAGTCCAAAGATCGCAGTCATGTTTTCCGTTGATGAAGGTCTCTGCACAACACATGCAATCCTGGCAACACTGTTAGATTGATCTGTGATGTTCATTTCCAAGGAACCAATGGGTGCAACAAAATCTACAGGAGACACTTCGGTGTAGTCACTATCAGTGATGGTAACGTTCCTAAGCTTTAAGTGAGGATGAATCCAAGGTCTGCTGCATGTGTAGCTATCACTTTGCAATTGCACAACGCTGCTGCCTCTGGAAGTAAGTGGAAATTCGCAGACAGGACATGGCTCTTTGAGAAACTTTTTGTCTCTTTTGCATTTTAGAACACCTGCAAAAACAAAGATATTTATTATTATATAACAATGTATGCATGTAAATTGTATATTGACCTACATTAGGAAATTATTTTCTGTGCACTGTTTGTCCTGTTATTTTAACAAAGCATTAGTCTATAACAGGGGTCTCCAACCTTTTTCCTGGAGGTCCGGTGTCCTGCAGAGTTTAGCTCCATTCCTAATCAAACCCACCTGAACAAGCTAATCAAGCTCTCACTAGGTGTACTTGAAACATCCAGGCAGGTGTTTTGAGAAAAGTTGGACTTAAACCCTGCAGGGACACCGGACCTCCAGGACCAAGATTGGTGATCCCTGGTCTATAACATCCCTTTATAAACTACAATCTTACCAGGGTGTTTCTCTATCCACTTGGCAAGCCAACTCATCCGGCAATCACATGACCAAGGGTTTCCACTGAGAAACAGACTTTCTATCTTGAAGCAGCCAGATAACACAGCTGCAGGCAGTGTGCTTAAAGCATTGTCAGACAAATAAATAGTCTTGACAGATGACCATTTTAAAATCTGACCAAAGCGCACTGAAATAAAGGTGTCTGGATGAAGCTGCTGGAGCTGGTTTCCTTCAAGGTTTATCAACTGTAGCCTTTTTAATCCGTAAAAACTCTCTGGGTGGATGAAGGTGATGAGATTATGGTCCAACTGAAGGCGTGCAAGATTGTCCAGGCCTCTGAATGTATCCTTGTTGAGCTTCTCAACTCTGTTATAACTCATTTTCAGAACCTAGATGTACAAATAAAAAAACAAGAGCTGAGATGTGTAATTTAGGAGACTTTCAGATTGACTCTCATTTCAGACCAGCTTCAGACATATTCAATGGCCTCAGCTAACAGCCAAATTTGCTGGCAGCTAGCTCTCTGCAACTCTCACATGGTCGCTCACTGAAGCTAAGCAGTGCTGCTTGTCAGTACCTGGATGGGAGACCACATGGGAAAGCTGGGTTGCTGCTGGAAGTGGTATTAGTGAGGCCAACAGGGGCGCTTAACGCCCCTGGTCCTAACGCCCCAGTATAGTGAAGGGGACTCTATACTGCTCAGTGAGCGCCGTCTTTCGGATGACCGAGCTTAAACCGAGTTCCTGACTCTCTGTGGTCGTTAAAAATCCCAGGATGCTCTTTGAAAAAGAGTAGGGGTTTAACCCCGGCATCCTGGCCAGATCTGCCCACTGGCCTCTGTCCATCATGGCCTCCTAACCATCCCCATATCATAATTGGCTTCATCACTGTCTCCTCTCCACCAATCAGCTGGTGTGTAGTGTGCGATCTGGTGCAATACGGCTGCCGTCGCATCATCCAGGTGGATGCTGCACACTTATGGTGGATTAGGAGATCCCCCCCATTGTGTAAAGTGCTTTGAGTGTCTAGAAAAGCGCTATATAAATGTAAGCAATTATTATTTATTATTATTATTATATGCTGTCTGTTTGTTATTGCTAATGTAACTCTGTTTACTGTGTTGCTACTATTTTCAACTGGCCTTTTTCATGAAACATTCACAAATACGTGAGTAAATTCAGAATAATGTGTGCATAAAATCGACACAGCCTCATTCTGGAAACGTAGCCCTATACATTTCTTGAGATTGTGAATTAAGTAGCTGCAGAGGAACGTATGGCTGCATTTCATCTTTAAAATAAACGCTACGCAGCAGTATGATGCCATTCCTTTTCCATTCCTTCTGCGTTCACACAGAGCAGCACTTCTCTTCACTGGAAAATTGTCGGAACGAATTTTCTGGTATTTCCAAAAGGGCCTGTTCACACATGATTCCTATCCGGAAAATTGCCGGTAGTTTTCCAGAAAGGTCTGTATGTGTGAAAGGGGTGTTTCTAGTGGTGTTAAAGTAGGGTAACTCCTAAAACTCCTCACCTTTTGCATCTTGCACCAAAAACATCTGTGCAATTGTCATTCTGCCACAAATTGCCCTAAGGGACTGTCAAACACTGCAATATCAATGTGCAACATGCAAGTAAAACCAAATATTATACTGATGCTTCAAGTGATTTTTTAATGTAATTTTTTTAGGGGTTTTTAACCTTTAATGGCTAGAATAGTGCAAAGAATTGACAGGAAAGAGTTGGGGGCAGAGAGAAGGGAAGGGTCGGCTGAGGACCTCAAGCTGGGAATCATACGTGAGCATCATGATGCTATATGTCAGTGCACTTAACCACTAGGCTATTGGTGCCGACTCAAGTGTTTTTTACCATGTCATCATACATCACAGTAAGATGCATGATTATGCCTGAAATCAGCTTGACTTAATGTACCATAAGCAATGTAAGTGTTCTTTATAAATTCTTTGTAATCTCAGCCTCAGATGTTATGCTTTCAGACCACCACACAGATTAATTCTGCTCACAAAAATGCAGTTGTAAATACGAGTGATCCTTTACCACCAGGAAACTAAACAGTGTTTATAAGAAGGGAATTGGTCTTGGCTTTTGGGAAGGAACTAGTAACTACTGGCCAGATGTGCTGCATTAAATCATTACAATATACTCAGAGTTTAGTCTGAGGCCATTATTACCAGTAAACTCGATTTCCACAAGAAGAATGGACTTGTAAATTATGTTGATGCTGTTACATCTTTCTGTCCAAGTAAACGAAACTCTTGGCAGAAGTAAGATGAAATGAGAACCAGAATTTTTGCCTCAAGTCAAATGCCTGGCTGCACGGAGTATACTGTTCCTCAATCTGTTCATCCACAACACTAAAACTACATCCAAAGTAGGGGTGAGTGGATCGATCCTAATATTGATGGTATCAATACCAATGTTGGTATTGATATCGGATCGATAGTAGCCTTCTGAGATCAATACTTGTATTTAATTTACGCTAAAGTACTTTGTACAAGTACATCTCTGAAAGCATCTGAGAGTCTCCTTGGCTGTGTTTTGGATCATTGTCTTGCTGAAATGTCCACCCTGGTGTCATCTTCATCCTAATGCAGATGTTGGACTGAAGATGATATTCATTTACACTGAGGAAGGGCAGAGGGTTGCTGAAGAACTACTGAGAGATTTCAGCTGCTGTCTGGGCTTTCACTGCCAAAGTACACCTCCCTTTCTTCATGTGTTTTTAATCTTAATTTCCAAAAATTGACCAATTTTCCTGTTTTTTGACCCTGGATTACAACTCTTTTACAGCAGCTTTTACAAGCTTTGACTTATAGTGGGGAAATTAAGCATTCAACAGGTCATGTTTTTTCCTAGGAATAATCTAAAGGTGCGGTTAACATGGAATTAAATCAGATTTTGATGAGTTCTGAGTAATAGAACTGAGTTGTGTGTATTAACAGTGGAATGACAGAAGGAGAAAAGCACTGAACTACTGAAATGTGCTTAATACTTTATATAAAAGGCTTTCATTGGTGCTGCAGCTTAAAGACGCCTTTCATATGGAGAATGAAGACACATGCATTACTCAGATGTGAGTTTCTCACAGACTTCAACAGAGTGTCTAAATCTTGATGGTTTCTGTGGGTCTCGTCTATCAAATCTGAGCTTTATTTTGTATTCTCTATCGGGTTCGGGTCAGGTGATTGACTGGGCCATTCCACAGCTTGATTTTCTTTCTCTGAAAGCATCTGAGAGTCTCCTTGGCTGTGTTTTGGATCATTGTCCTGCTGAAATGTCCATCCTGGTGTCATCTTCATCCTAATGTTGGACTGAAGCAGCTGATATTCATTTACAGTGAGGAAGGGCAGAGGGTTGCTGAAGAACTGCTGAGAGATTTCAGCTGCTGTCTGGGCTTTCACTACCAAACTACACCTTCCTTTCTTCATATGTTTAAAACTTTTTTTCTCTGTCACTTCATTTTATTACACAAAACTAATTACATTAGTTTTCTTTGCATATATATATATATATTTCTTTGGATGTTATCAACATCCTGTGAAAACTTCAGGTCAGCAGAACCTTTAGAAGTACGTTTTCTGAGAAAAATGGTGACGTGTTGAATACTCATTTCCCCCGCTATATATAATGTAGTTGTGACTTAAGCGTGGTGTACCTGCAGAGACGTGAGGCCACTGAACGCACCGTCCTCAACAGTTCTGATCATGTTACTATGCAGCATTAACAGCTCCAGCTTATTCAGTCCTGAGAGAGCGTTCGCTTGAAGACTTGATAAACTGTTATACCTGAAACACAAAACACCACATAGCAACTGAGCTTAAGTAAGCCGTTTCAATGGCATCTTTCGAGAAAGTTCAGCTGTGGTTTGTCTGTTGTAGGTTTTACCCCAGGTTAATTCTTTCCACAGCTGTCTGGATGTCTCTGGGCATTTCACTCAGGTATCTGAACGTGCAGTGCACCTCTGACGGAGCGTAGCAGACGCATGATTTGGGGCAGCCGCTGCTTCTGTGTGTTAAACCGGCCAAAACACACAGTAGCACCATGAGTCTCCACAGCAGACGGGAATCCGGTGCTGGGTCACACATTCTGGATGAGGAGGAGCTCTGATTCTTTCCTATTTTCAGACAAGCTCGAGCTATTAATCATTCACTGTCTGTAGGAAGAAAATAAGATAAGAGCAAGTCCAGCGTAATGGATTTGACATTCGAGGTTAAAACGTGAAACATAACTCCACAGAGAATGTATATATAAAGAGTTTGATTGCAAAACGCAATAAACGCCATTTTTTGACATTTGGATTTCATGATTGTAAACCACTGTTCAGATGTTCCTTAACTATGTGTGAATTGCTGCCATTAACACAGTTTAAGAATGAACATTTTAGGCCGACAACAAAATGTATTTTTTCACCAAACGCGATATCCACCAGACCAGTTTCTTTATAAAATGCGATATAACAGTTATAGAGCTGTTATATATAGAGCAGTATATGCGCGAGCTCAGCATCCCCTGGAGGAGAGGCACCGCCGGAGAAGTGCTCCGAGTTTGCTCATTGATTTAACGATAATATCAAAACAAAAAAACACATGTTTTTAAAAAGAGGATTCACTAGGCTAACTAAAAGCGTTTGCCATTTAATTGTTTATACTGTAGGCGAGCTGTCAGTCACAGGCTACGTCCGTCTGTCAGCCAGAGAATCAAAGCTTCAGAGTCCAGCTAACCTCATGGATTTTGATGACGGATTGGAGCCGGTCATTCCAGCTGCATAATAATGATAATAATAATAATAATAGTAATAACATTATTATTATTACAGTGAAATAAGTCATTAAATATGACAGGACGAGGCGAGCTTGTGTCCGCGGACTCGGTGAAACAGAAACTGCACCATCGCTGCTCCGCCCGCTCTGATCATACAGGTTTGGTTTTCAGCAGCGGTGTTCAGGAGCCTCCACTCTTTCTGTAACGAGCTACAAGTCGTTTATTTAACTAACTTAATCTTACTTCTCTATATTATAACTAATCACAGTTAGTCTGAAGCTGTTTAAGGATGGTTGAAGCGATAAACATCCTGCAGTTAGTTTGCTCTGACAGCTCAGCCGGTATGTTGTTATCAGACCTTTTCATTCAGGGACTGGCCTGGATTACTGGCACACGCCATAGTCACATTATGTCTATTATGGCATTATGTTTTTGAATATTATGAATATTTACGATCTATTGATAAATTATTAATAATTTTCCCACTGATGATCCAAAAGATTTCTTCAAATGCCGCAGTGAAGCTGCTTAAAGCCATTGGTGCCCCAGCAAAAAAAAGTGATGTTATATTGTGTACGTTCTGGCCAAAACTAACTAACTAACTCAGAATCTTATTATTAATAATCAATCTTTGTATATACTGTTCCATATAGTTTTTATTAATTGTTTGACAATGTTAAGCTAAATATGCTGCATTTTGGCATGCTTTTTGACTTATTTATGAACAATATACGGACATAAAATTAAATAAAAAATATCCTGGATTTGAAGAATATGTGTCCCTGGCCTTCACTGAGCTCCAGTAATAGTTTAACGTACAGAAATTGTGAATGAACTTGACTGTTGATGTCTTCAATAATAATGTCAAATAACCAACATTTCTCAAAATGGATATATCTCATTTTGCAACGAACTCTTCATATTAACAGTATATTGAAACATCTTTTCAAAACAACTAACCACAGTATTAATGGATCAGAAGAATAGTCATGTGTTT
This sequence comes from Danio albolineatus, assembly GCA_903798035.1. NCBI lineage: Eukaryota > Metazoa > Chordata > Actinopteri > Cypriniformes > Danionidae > Danio > Danio albolineatus. The sequence continues at coordinate 986,552 of CAIGQQ010030296.1, read as the reverse complement.
TATAAATCTCTATCTCAATCTGAAAGTAAAATCTTCAGAATCATTCATAAGGGTGTCTAAAACAATCTGTAAAACTCAAAACATTCACAGAACAACAGTATTATTATGGATGGGACATACATCTCTGTTATGGCTGTGACCGATGCAAAAGTGGCACGTGTGTGAACTGGTAAATCAAATAAAATAGTTTGAAAATGTTGACAGAGACATTTTTGATTTTTTTTTAAATTTACAGTCTCTAAAATACTGAAGCAAACAACTCAGAAAGGGTTTTGGTGAAATGACATTTGCATGGAATTGCTCACAACACTTCAGTTTAGGTCTCAATTCACGGTATTAACTAACCATAACTAACACTTCCAGCTTAAGCTACTCATTAGCTGATTATTAATAGTTAGTAAGATTTAAATTGAGTTTGGGTATCGGGTAGAAGTAGGGATGCAGAATCATGCTTGATTATTATGATGATTGAACTACTAATGAACTGTTAATATCTTAATAATTGGCAGGTAATAAGCCAGGAGTTAATAGCATGAACTGTGACCTGAAGTGCTACTGAAAATAAAACTGTTGATTATTTTTCACATTGTCATTCCTCTCAATTATGTGCATCAGGTGCAAAATACATTGTGACTGAATCCAATTTTTTCAAAATTATTGATTTTTCTTTAATGTAAAAAACAAACATTAGAATATAAAATGAAGGTCATTCTTAAGAGATTTTGTTAAGTTCTTACTGTAAATATTTCAAAACTTAATTTTGATTAGTAAAATGCACTGCTAAGCAATTCGTTTATACAACATTAAAGGTGATTATTTCATATTTCGATTTTTTTTTAACCCTCAGATTTGCATCGGAGCCAAATATTGCTTTCAGACGATGTATAAATCTTTTACACAAAAAATTTACACAACTACTCGGGTGTCGCATGCACCTATTAAGTTTAACTCATTACAGTTTAATGCTTAACAAACACATTAAACGTAACAAACATAACAAATATTGTACTTAAAGAATAAAACGTCAATCGTTCATAATATAACGAATATTTATTGTATTGTAAAGACTAAAAATCAATTATTATTAGCGTTTACAACAAAATAATTCTGTCTAGATATTGAATTGACCATGAAATATAAACTAGACCAAATGAAACCATCAAACATTATAGCGACACCTTCAGTGAAGTGCGAGTGTGCTGACAGATTACTCAATTAATGACTTCATTGATTCGCCAGAAAAGTGTCATGTTTAAAGTGCATAATGACAAGTATTAACGCCATATTTAATATATGTGTAACGCACTTACCTTATACATTGTTGAACTGTTTGTATTCTCATGAAACTCAGTCCACATTATGAAATTAATAATCCACAGTATGCCATGATGAAGAGTCGTATCCACATACAGAAGATGAAGTGTGCTGAAGTCTGTGTCTGTGGTAAACTGGAGACTCAATCCTCCTCCTCCTGCTCACGGGCTTCAGTCCCACTCGTGTGTGCGGGGTTCACATGGGGGGGAAAGAAAAACATGCACTCTTCTTCTTCTTCTTATTGGTTCTCGTTTTTCTCTGGATTTTTGCACTCATAAGCTGATAACCACATTAAAAATATACATATTTTAGCCACACTGTAGTCAAGTACTGAGATTAATCTGTTGTGGTGATTCTATGGTTGCTGTATGGTGATACAACAGCTATAATATGAACAAACGCACAGTGAGTGTGTGATTGAGAGAAATATATTATTTTTGGGGGGGTAACTGTTAGCTGGGATGGGCAGTAATTATGATACATGATTTTTAAATATATTTCAAATACAAAATAGTATTTTTATACTACTAGTAGCATTTTAATGGTATTTGAACGGTATATATTTGCAGAAACATGCTCAGTGAACATTCTTGTTTATCTGGAAAACAATGCTGAAGTCTGCTTTGAACATGTGTTTTCCGTGCCGGAACGCTGTCTTTGTTTTGGTAATTTGAACTCGCCCAATGCCAGTTTAGCCAATTATATTGCCTTGCTGGAAAACAGCGTATTTCATTTATTCATTCACTCAGAAAGGCACTGAAATGTGACCTCAGGTGGACAGTAGCAGACTCTGAAATGAGACACAGATTCAGAGTTCCACATGAGGTTATTAGTTAGCAAATGATATAAATATCACAAGTGTGAACATTAGGTAAGCAGGTTACATCGTAACCCGTGTCCTCACAACACGCTATAGTGATGAAATATGCAGTGATGAGCAATTTGGCTGTTTGCACCAGACGAAACACGTCAGAAATGTAAATACAGCCATTAAGCAGCACAGAATAGTGCACTCACTGCACTCCAGCGAAATAGTGAGGTTTATAATCTAATTAATACATATTAGCCCTCTTTAACATTATTAAATGTAGATGCTTAATCACTGAAATGTGTTTAGTGTTAAGTTTAATTTTATTTTCCAGATTTTATTTTGCAGATCTGCTGCTGCTTTCAGTATCTGGTGATAAATGTGATGTAAAATGGCAATCAGAGTCACATTATTAGCAGGCGGTTTATCCAGCAGTGTAAAGCACACACTTAAAACGATGTCCAGCGATATTTCAGACGCCCAGCTGGATTTAGTCTGGCCTGCATCATTTCACACTAATATCAGAGCAAACAATAAAAAACAGATCAAATACACAGCATAACATACACAAAGTGAAGTTTATTTATAAACTAATTTGGAGAGGAGCACGTGCTTACGATTGATCACAGCCGGTGCTGCATTATTCAATTCATGATCCACCAATCAGACGATTCCTGAGCCCTGAGCTCCATATCACAGACATCTTCATCTGAAGAATCCCCCCTTCCACCCCTACTCCTCCTCCTTTCCTAGATGGGTGGCACAGTGGCCCAGTGGTTAGCACTGTTGCCTCACAGCAAGAACGTCACTGGTTCTAGTCCGTACAAAGCCAGCTGATGTTTCTGTGTGGAGTTTACACGTTCTCCCCGTGCTCACGTAGGTTTCCCCCGGGTTCCCCGGTTTCCTCCCACCGTCCACAAACATGCAGCTTAAGTTAATGGACTAATCCACATCAGC